>CM076578.1:408983026-409235532 GCA_034641835.2 Pinus albicaulis | reverse complement strand
GGATATATGAACCTATTGTAAATCCGAGGGTTCCCTTTCTTTTTTTCCAGTTTTAATTTTAAGAGTCTTCTGATTTTGATTATTGTTAAAACTGAGTTGGGTAGATAAATTATTAGAATCCTTGAAAGAAAAATTTGAATTTGAATTTTTTCTTTGTTTTTCCTGGCCTCCGCAGTGTTTGTTTAAAAATAGTGCGGTAGACTTCGTAGTTTTTGGTTTAGAACAGTGTGGTACCGCACTGTTCTCCATTGAAACCTACAGACTTGTGGAAATTTTTTTTAAAAATTAAGAATTCTCTTTTTAGGTGCCATATCACCAGATTCTCTATGTTTGTCCCAACTTGTCTTGACTGTCAAAATCCTATGTGTGAGTTTCTTTCGGCTACTTTTAAAGTCTCTTCAGTCTCTATTAAGTTAATTGGGTGTTTTAAATCTTGTTTTTTGAGAAATTCTTATTTTGACTTCCTTTGGTCATTATTTCGAGATTTGTCTTAGTCTCTTAACAATTTTGCATATTTTTTCTTTTTAATTGTGTCCGAGTGTTAATCGCCTTTGAGTGTTTTTATTTTTGACCTTTGGAATTCCCACCCAATTTTATTTACTTACACTTAATTGGTTCTTTATATTAGATTAGAATCATCTTGTGTCTGAGAATTCTCTTCCATAGATAAAATTTGCATAATTAGAATTCTCATTTTCAGAATATGAACGAAAAATGTGCATAGATTACATTTGCATACTTTTCAAGTGAATTGTGCATAGATTACAACTGCATAGTTTACATTCTGAAAAAATCAATCGTAGATTTAGATCACTTCCTTTGATTTGAATTTACATGTTTTTATTCTTGTTCTAAAAACATAAAATGAAAAAATTTGGAATTGATTAGCATTAGTTTTTCTTGATGAAATTAGTGCATTAGAGAATTTTTTATATTTTCTTATCTATCAATTCTTGCATTGTTGGAAGTGAATGGAACCTCTTTCCTTACTTTAATTAGGATTCATCAAATTGAAAAGATTAAATTATCATATTTGATTGGGTTCTGTTTTGGGTCAGGTCAGAACACCATTGGTTTCATATCCATTTACCCTTTGAGTAATAGCATCCCAAATAACACATCGCTTAAATAAATTTCATCTAGAAATGTTTATGTCTTCTAGTGCTCTTTTCAGCAATCTAGCTTAGGCTAGTGCTTTGGAATAGGTTGTAGTTAACTCAAAGAAACTAAACAGACAAGTAGAACCTTGTGGTAAGGAAAAATTCCAATTGTTGCAATTGTGCTCTGGGAACCTCTTGTTAAAGGAGTCAAGGAAGAGATCATGTCGAAACGTGTGAGGTAATTACACCTATCTCATTGGGAAAGATAGCAGACGTTCATGTATTAAAAATGGTAAACCTTGGATAAACCATTATCAAGTATCCTGGGGTCACTTGTCGGTAAACCTTTGATTATGTCAAGGAGATTTCAAGGGGATTGAGCTTGTTAATCTGCCCTTGCGTGTATCTCGAATCGTAGACTATTCCCCCGGGTATAATTGCCTCAGTTGGTGAAATTAGTGGCCATAATCTTTAGGATTTTTCCCAAGGTGACGGTGGAGGGAAGGTCCCACTGTACCTGGAGGAGACGTTGACTAGAATCACTTGGACATTCTGGATGGTGCACTTCACTTTGAGATGGCATAGTGGAGGTACTTGCACTGGACTATTTCATTAAGTAGGTTGTCAGGGTAACTATTCCAACCGCTAGTTTTTCACATTGATCTCTGCGACGTTGGATTTCATCACCAACTAGTGATTTTACAGTGAAAACAAACTGTTTGTGTGTGGTTTGACTCCTAGATTTCATAGCACATGTTCATTTCTTTTTTTTTACTTTTTAGAGACCTTAGGTTTGAATTGTGAATTTTAATTGTTAGGTGTGAATTGCGAATTGTTAATATTTTTTAAATTGTTAATAAAATTCATTGAAGTTAAATATAATGGCAACTTTTCTAGAATTTACCAACCAAGGAACCCCTCTTAACAAGAATTCTAGTACTTTTCCTTGCTTTGGAAATGTTGGTTCTCCTTATATGGCTACATTGTTATTACCTAGATTTACAATAGCTTTACCAATATGGTTAATTTCAACTTCGTTCACATCAAACACTCAAATTGTTCCACATCAACTGGATGCTTCACCTCAATAGAGTTCACCATATCAACATCACCAACCTCATGTTGACCCTTTACCTTCTTTGCCTAATATTTCTTCCTCCCTTTCTTCCTCTTCACTTGGTAAAAGCCTTGACACTAGTAACCAGGTGGTTAAGAAGAAGAGTAAAGGGAAAAAGAAGAAGAAGCAAAATAAGAAAAAAATCAACCAACCAATCATGGTTGTAAGTGTTAGTAGTGTTGAGGAAACCTCCAACATGCATCGTAAACCCAAATTCCCTTGTAAGCTTTGTAAGGGTGACCACTTCCTTATCAATTTTCCTAGTATTCCTAAGGTCTTGGAAGTATGGTGAGAAAATTATCATCAACATACCATTGATCCATCAACCAGTGATTAACAGGTTCCTGGGAAAGAGGGTAAAGTTAGGTTTCGTTGTAGTTTAAGCAAAGGGAGTCATCAAACTCACATTTTCCCTCACTTGGATGAAGCCTCAAAATTATTGAAAAAACTTAATGTTCCACAGCAAAAACTTCCAACTGGTTACCGTAAAATTTCTCCCAACCTATTGTCAACTGACGAAGTGATTGATCTAATTCCAGTACATTTAATCCCACTCTTCTATTGGAGAGTGAAACTCATATCACTTCGGTTGATGATCCATTAGTTGATAAAGTGGTCGAATTTATTTCACATTCGGTCAATCCCACTCTCCCGGTAGAGAGTGAAACTCATATCACTCAGGTTGATGATCCATTAGTTGATCAAGTGGTCGACTTTATTTCAAATTTGGTCGATCCCACTCTCCCGGTAGAGAGTGAAACTCATATCACTCAAGTTGATGATCCATTAGTTGATCAAGTGGTCGACTTTATTTCACATTCAGTTGATCCCACTCTCTGAGTAGAGAGTGAAACTCCTACCACTCAGGTTATTCTTGTTACATCAGATTCTTCTACGCCAGGGGGAATTTCACCTATTTCTACAGAGCCCCCTCCAAGTATTGAGGTATTTTCCTTTTATTGGAATCGACCGACAGAACCTCGTCTTCCTTCCTCCATCCCTTTCCAAATCATTGTGAAGGTTTGTGGTAAGAATGTGCGTCACACTAATATAGATAAAGGTGCTTATGTTAGTATTTTATCCTCAACTGCTTGGCAAGCTTTGGGTTCCCCTCAGCTTGTGCCTATTACACAGAATCTGTCAGCTTTTAATAGAACCATTAGTGAACCTTTAGGGATCCTTCCTAAGTTTTCTATTACCTTGTATGGTAAAACTGTTTGTATTGATGTTATGGTAGTTCAAGGCCCCTTGGATTTCAATTTTCTCCTTGGGTGAGACTATATATATGAAATGAAAGCTGTCGTATCAACACTCTTTCACGTAATGTCTTTCGCTCACAATGGAAACATTGTGACTGTTGACCAACTTTCATTTGCTAGTCTTGACTCGACTACCAATAATCCAAAATCCCTGAATTTTCCTTATATGGAAGTGGTATCTACCCCATCACGGGTTAATTAGGTGGCAACAAGTCCCATGTTTTCAGTTACCAATGCAAGTGAGCCTGTCACTATTTTTTCAACTTCCTTTGACTTAGATTCGATAATTGACATGGTAAAATATATGGGGGCATTTGAACACAATGATCTTATCCCTATTGAGTCCCTTGAAATTTTTTCCTTCCAGAGAACTATTCTTCCATCTCATGAAGAAATCTTGGAAGCCATGATCGAGGAGTGTCCCTTGACATATGTTCCTTCCAGTTGGAAGCCCTGACAAGGTCACCTTGAGGATAGTTCTTTTACTGTGTCAACCTCGTTAAAAAATGAAACATGTTACCTTGAGTATAGTTCCTTTTCTTGTGTCAAGCTCGTTAAAAAATGAAACATCTTCCTATGAGGATAGTTCTTTTACTATGTCAACCTCTTTAAAAAATGAAACAAGTTACCTTGATCATAGTTCCTTTCCTTGTGTCAAGCTCGTTAAAAAATGAAACATGTTCCTATGAGGATAGTTCTTTTCATGTGTCAAACTCCTTAAAATATAAAACATGTCAATGCGAATATTTATGTTCGGATGTCAACCTCATTAATAAATGAAATAGGTCACCATGAGGCTGGTTCTTTTCCTTTGTCAACCTCATTAAAAAATTAATTAGGTCACCTTGAGGATATTTCCTTTTACTGTGTCAACATCGTTAGAAAATGAAACAGATACCTTGAGGATAATTCCTTTTACTATTTCAACCTCGTTAAAAAATGAAATAAATACCACAAGGAAAATTATTTTCCTGTGTCAACCCCGTTAAAAAATGAAATAGGTTTCCATGAGGATAGTTCTTTTCCTGTGCCAACCTCATTAAAAAATGAATCAGGTAGTGAGGATATTTATTTTGTTGTGTCAACCTCGTTAAAAAATGAAATAGACCCTTATGAGGATAGTTGTTTTTACTGTGTCAACATCGTTAAAAAATGAATTAGTGGGTAGTGAGCATAATTATTTTTCTGTGTCAAGCTCATTAAAAAATGAAACAAATCCTCTCCTAATTAAGTCGATTCTTTCATCTGATCTCGTAAATGAGGCTTCACTCCATCCAACTATTGGTAACCAGTAGTCTACTTAGTTGAATCAAATGAAGCTTGGGGGGCACGCGCTGAAGAAAGTTACGCTTGGGCGGCATTGAATCATATCTCAAGCATGACTTTTCCTTTGTTGCAAGCTTGTGTAAAAATAAAACAAACCTATCTCAAGAAAAGTTTCCTTTGTTTCAAGCTTGTGTAAAAATGAAACAAACCAATCTCAATAATAGTTTTCTCTGTTTCAATCTTCTATAAAAATGAAACCATTCTCAGGCACAATTTTCCTACGTTTCAAGCTTGTGTAAAAATGAAACCACTCTCAAGCACAGTTTCCTCTGTTTCAAGCTTGTGTAAAAATGAAACCACTCTCAAGAGTAATTTTTCCTATGTTTTAAGCTTGTATAAAAATGAAACCTATCTTGAGTCTATTTCGGTTATTATTTTCAATACTCTTTCAACTCATGAAAATCCTGAAATTATTTTGCTATCATTCATTCTCGTAAAACACATGAAAATGTTGAGTTATTTCCTTCTTTCCTTTCCCGTTAATTAAATTGAAAGTCGACCATTGAGTATAATTTTTATCACTTTTTTGAACTCATTAAAACTTACAAAAAAGTGAAATCATCGAGTATAATTTTATCACTTTTTCAGGCTTTGTAAAAATACGAAAAAGCGAAACCCCGGGGTTCTCTTTTAAGCCCTCTTCATACTCTCTATATATGAAAATATCGCTGAGTACTTGACTATTTGAACTCGTTAAAGGAAATGAATAGTTGTCCTTTCAAATTATGTTTACCCTTGTTGAGAGCCATTGTTATTATTGATGGTTTTTCTCACACTTGTTAACAGTTCACATCATTGACTAGTAATCAAGTGGTTTCTACCATGTTCAACTTCGACACAATCAACCGCATGGATAGAATTGTACTAGTTCAGGTAACAAAAATCAAGAACTAAATTTAGTTTCCACCATCCAGGCTGTGAGGAGTTTTATTAAATTCATTATGCAATATAATAGTTATGACAGATGGTTACGTCCATGCTATTTCTACTATTAATATAATTCTAAAATCATTTTTGTATTAGAATATGTAGTTAGTTTTGATCCGAGTATGGGAATGCGTACCTCAACGATGATATATATATATATATATATATATATATATATATATATATATATATATATATATATATATATATATATATATATGTTTGCATTGAATTTTTTTACAGGTTTTGACTGGTATGTCTGCAACCCAATCCTCAGAATGATAAAGCACTTCACTCTTAAGAACTACTTCAGACTTCGTGCTTTAGGGGGAAATCTATTACACTAAAAATTTTCACCATGAAATTTAGATGTCTGTATGGGTTTATCATTACCTATTTTATGCTCCCTTAGAGGTCCAAAACCATAAAGTTCCTAAAAAAAGTCTTGAAATTGGAGAAAAGCTAATTAAAACCCTAAAAATCCTAACTCTGCACTTTTCCTAGTCATTCCCTGTGGTGCCGTGGTTTCTTTCTATATAACGTGCAGCACACCCCACACGTTCTGCTTATTAAAACTACAGACCCCCGTAAAAGGTAAAATAAAAGAAAAATTAAGTTCTAGAAGCTCAGTTGGTCGAATATTCTCCCAGCTAGAGGCTTCTAGAAGCGTAACCAGGTCGAGCTTCACCCCTTCATTCATGAACCTCTATCCCTTCATTAACAGAGATTATCCCTTGGTATTTGGAGCTAAAATCCCTTTGAGGACTTTATTCCCCTCTTTATGGAACTGAAACCACTTCTATTTTCCTATAAATTGAACTCATGTTTCAGTATCAAGGGTAGACTGTAAATTGATGTACTTACTTCTTAGCTGATAGAAGAGAATTTCTTAAGAAATTATACTCTCCACACTTGGCATCATTGGCATGAGAGAGATTACATATTCATATCCATATTCTTATGTTGATTCAGAGAGTTAGAGTCCTGTCAAACTGAGGAAAACAGTTGTTCGGGACCCCAAAAGAACCTGTACAAACATCAAGGCGTCAAGGTTGTAAGGTTTCTTCTTTTTATTCAAAGTTATTACAAATGGATTCTATTTTCTCATTCAGTTGTTCATATATATTTTGAACAATTTAATTCTTGGATTACTTGATCACTAAGATAGATTATTTCTTTTGAATTATCATATCTTGCAGAAGCTTTTGATCTTGTTTGCTCGTCTTTGATTGCAGATTCTATATGCTGGATCAATACCTTCTGGAACGATTGGATTCAAGACTGAGTAAACGTTGGACTTCAGGTAGGAGCATCTCTCTATAGTTAATTAATAATTCTTAAGCATAATGGTATAGAGAAAATGGTCTACATCTGTCTATTTGTTTCTAGATATCTTTAGGAAAACTAAGTTATATATATTTGCATTGAATGTTTTTATAGGTTTCTACCGGTATGACTGCGACCCAATCCTCGGAATGATAAAGCACTTCACTCTTCAGAAGTACTTCAGACCTTGTGCTTTAGGGGGAAATCCATTACACTAAAATTTGTCACCATGACATTTAGCTCTCTATATGGGTTCATCATTAGCTATTTTATGCTCCCTTAGAGGGCAAAAACCATAAGGTTCCTAAACCAAGTCTTGGAATTGGAGAAAAGCTCATTAAAACCCTAAAATCCTAACTCTGCACTTTTCCTAGTCATTTCCTGCGGTGTCGTAGTTTATTTCTATATAACTTGCGACACATCCTGCATGTTTTTATTATTAAAACTGTAGACCCTCGTAAAAGGTAAAATAAAATAAAAAGTAAGTTCTAGAAGCCCAGCTGGTCAAATATTCTCCTAGTTGGAGGCTTATAAAAGCGTAATCAGGTCGAGCTTCACCCCTTCATTCATGAACCTCTATCCCTTCATTAATGGTGATTATCCCTTGGTAATTGGAGCTGAAATTCCTTTATGAGAGGAATTTATCCCCCTCTTTATGGAACTAAAACCACTTCTATTTTCCTATAAATTGAACTCATGTTTCAGTCTCAAGGGTAGACTATAGATTGATGTACTTACATCTTAGCTGATAGAAGATAATTGCTGAAGAAATTATACTCTTCACATTTGGCATCATTGGCATGAGAGAGATTACATATTCATGGCCATAGTCTTATGCTGATTCAAAGAGTTGGAGTCTTGTCAATCTGAGGAAAACGGTTGATTGGGACCTTGGAAAAACTTGTACAAACATCAAGGCGTCAAGGTTGTAAGGTTTCTTCTTTTTATTCAAAGTTAATACAAATGGATCTTTTTTTCTCATTGATTTGTTCATCTATCTTTTGAATAATTTAATTCTTGGATTCCTTGATCACTAAGATAGATTATTTCTTTTGAATAGTCATATCTTGTAGATGATTTTGATCTTGTTTACTTGTCTTTGATTTTAGATCTTATATGCTGGATCAATACCTTCTAGAACAACTGGATTGAATACTAAGTAAGCATTGGACTTCAGGTAGGAGCATCTCTCAATAGTTAATTAATAATTCATAAGCATAATGGTCTAGAGAAAATGGTCTACCTCTGTCTTTTTGTTTCTAGATATCCTTAGGAAAACTAATTTATATATGTTTGCATTAAATGTTTTTGCAGGTTTCGACCAGTATGTCTGCAACCCAATCCTCGGAATGATAAATCACTTCACTCTTCATAACTACTTCAGACTTCATGCTTTAGGGGGAAATATGTTACACTAAAATTTGTCACCATGACATTTATCTATCTGAATGGGTTCATCATTACCTATTTTATGCTCCCTTAGAGGTCCAAAACCATAAAGCTCCTAAACCAAGTCTTGGAATTGGAGAAAAGCTCATTAAAACCCTAAAAAGCCTAACTCCGCACTTTTCCTAGTCATTTCCTGTGGCATCGCAGTTTCTTGCTCTATAAACTATAGCACATCCCGCATAGTCTGCTTATGAAAACTACGTACCCCCGTAAAATTTAAAATAAAAGAAAAATTAAGTTCTGGAAGCCCAGCTGGTCGAATTTTCTCCCATGTGGAGGCTTCTAGAAGCGTAATTAGGTCAATATTTGCCCCTTCATTCATGAACGCCTATCCCTTCATTAATGGAGATTATCCCTTGGTATTTGGAGTTAAAATCCCTTTATGAGAGGAATTTATCCCCCTCTTTATGGAACTGAAACCACTTCTATTTTCCTATGAATTGAACTCATGTTTCAGTATCAAGGGTAGACTGTAGATTGATGTACTTATTTCTTAGCTGATAGAAGAGAATTTCTGAAGAAATTATACTCTCCACATTTGGCATCATTGGCATGAGGGATATTACATATTCATAGCCATAGTCTTATGTTGATATAGAGAGTTGGAGTCTTGTTAAACTGAGGAAAAAGGTTGTTCGGGACCCCAGAAGAACTTGCACGAACATCAAGGCATCAAGGTTGTAAGGTTTCTTCTTTTTATCCAAATTTAATACAGATGTATTATATTTTCTCAATGAGTTGTTCATCTATCTTTTGAATAATTTAATTCTTGGATTCCTTGATCTCTATGATAGATTATTTGTTTTGAATTATCATATCTTGCAAATGATTTTGATCTCATTTTCTCGTCTTTGATTGCAGATCTTATATGTTGGATCGATACCTTCTGGAATTACTGGATTGAAGACTGAGTAAAAGTTGGAGTTCAGGTAGGAGCATCTCTCTATAGTTAATTAATAATTATTAAGCATAATGGTGTAGAGAAAATGGTCTACATATATCTATTTGTTTTTATATATCCTTAGGATACTATGGATATCGCTCTTGTCTACGAGAGGGATTAATTTGCATAACACTTGCTCATATACAAACCATAATTCCATTATGGGAATTTCTGCTGCTTTCCAGATATGCACTTAAATTTGATTTTTTACAAAAACATCTAATAATTGAAAAACATATCTTAAATACTTGTATATGCATCTTTGGGTCAATATAAGGTGGATATAATGGTGAATAGATGGATAATATGGAAAAATAAGGTGTATTTCATAAACAAAAAGAGATAAAAAAAGAGGGCCAACAGATAAAATTCATATAAAAATTGAACTTAAAACCAAACCAGAAAACCCTACAATGACAATTGTCACATTTTCATTGGGAAAAATGGAGGAAAAACCATTATTTTAGCCTTTGACCTTGTTTGACCCCTTTTTTTTTAAAAATGAACTTTTTCACACAATGATCAACAGGCTCTAACATCCTCATACAGACTCTGTTTTGAGTGAAATGAATTGCGCAAAATTCCTTGTGATGGGATGGATCTGATCGTTTTGACTTGGTGCAATTCTAAGAACTTTGAATTTTTTGGAAATTTTTTCCCGTAATCCAGATTCCGATCTCTCCTTCCCACTGACAAGATTTTGGACCCACAAAAGAGTGATATATCGTGAGAGATAAATAATCCTCTCTTTCCCAAGTTCTATCATCTTGATTCTACTTGGAAAAATCTCCATGACAACCCCTTTGGGTTCACTTGCATGCCTTGCCTTGCAAATTTCTTGGTGCTTCAACCAATGTCCTGCTTTTGTATCTGACCCAATTGAACACTAGATGGTTTCTTGCTAACTAATAAAGCACCTTCCTATACTAAAGCAATCCCTAGGTGCTTGGAAAACTAACTGATGGCCTTCTGACTAGGAATCATCTTCCTCCTTTTCACAAACATGCATTTGATGAAAGCTTCTCCTTGGAAACTACTTTTCCAATTTAGCTCATCTGATTCAACTGAAAAAATGAGTTCCAAATTTCATAATAATAAGAAAGGAAATGACCATTCTTTTACCTCCACGGTTCCAAATTCTACATCTCAAAGAATGCATTCGCTATCTCCTTCTCTTCTTTGCACCAACAAATAAAATGGTATATAATGTCTACAAAATTGTTGGTTGCAATATTTGACATATTTTCCCTCTTTCCATCATCCTCTAGTGTTGACATGCTGCTCATGCCATGATTTCATAAGGAAGGTTAATCATGGGTCTCTCGCTCAACAGTGCACCTTCCCAAAATCCCACGACATCTTCTCACAAACACAACCATCAATCCGAAAAACACATCAATTAAAAATCGTCATGTACTGTTACATATCGACGTACATACCATCAACAAAACATAAGTAAAAAAAACACGCCTCTTCAAAAAAATGACTCTCAAGTCAAGCATAATCATGTGTAACAATTTGGCGATTCCTTTCCCAATTCAAAAATAATTTCACATCTCATGAAACACTTTGTCAACATCTCCCTTTCATCTTTTGAGACAAAATTGAATCTGCCAAGTCGATATGGCATGCATATAACAATAAATATACCAACACAAGTCGAAATTCATGCATGTGCAAATCATAAACACTCTCAAGTTGACAACATACATGTTAAACAAAGCAATCAATCCCACAAAAAGCGATCACTGATGCATGTTCATACACACAAAATCTCATGCATGTATAAATGCTTCAACTCTCTCACAAGTACAATCATAAGTATAAGAACCCCATTCACATCTACATGTACTTAAAGAGCTGAAATGAAAAAAAATTGTTGAATAATAGTGACTCAACATACTTAACTTTAAAACACCTTCCTGGCGTAGACATGCAACATGCATTCAATAGGAAAAGAAATGCATCAAGCATCAAAAAGACATGTAAGGCCTTAATTGGATAAGAAATCTAACCATATCTTAACAAACCAGCTTAATGCGCTTCTTTTAGCTACACACCATCATCATGTGCATCATCCTTACCCACATCAATTATGGAATCCTCTTTTCCATTCTTCAAATTTCGTGGATGGTTTGTTGGATACAAAGTCCAACACTTGTCTACAAGATGACCCTGCTTATGGAAATGAGTAAAAACCAATTGCATCTTCTTTTCAACATGGTTTCCATTATCCAATGGACCTTTGGCTTTCTTCTTCCTTTGTTCAGAATGTTTCCTGTGCATGGAAATATTCTTCCAACGTCTTGAAAAATTATGGTTATTCAAACCACAAAAGGAACATGCGAACTTTCTGCAAATTTTATGTGAGAATTTTCCATGTTTATCATAATAGAAAAAAAATTGATTAAAGACAGATTTGTACCTTGAAAATTTACCTTTGTTGATTTCTTAAGGAGTTGAATTTGATGAGGTAGTGGCTCTCTTCAGAATACCAAAAATGCTTTCAATGACTTTATATATTTCAACATACTCTTGTTCACCATTCTCATTAGCTGCATGGTTATGAGCATCTTCTGTCAATGTGGGTGGAAAAAATTTTCATTCCTCATGAGCACAATCTTCAGAAGCTTGAGGTAATAAACATGAAATGAAAGTCCTTCTTCGAATACCTTCATGTGCCTCCTTGGCTTTGGAGCATTCTCCATCATGTTTTCCATAACCAATACCCAAATACTTAGGCCTTTCCTCAACAACAATTGGCTCAACAATGCCTTGTTCACGTTTTCCTAACCATTTACCTTCATAGCCCATTTTCATCAATAATTTCAACCCAATTCCTATATTGTGTCTTTCAAAAGCATCTACACATTCATCTTGAGAAGGAATTGAAGATAAACTTAATTTTCATACCTCTTGTTCATGCAGATACTTCACTAGTGTTTCTTTTGCATCATGGAAATCAACGGTTTCATTTGCAATATGGAGCTCAGTCTCCATCTCATGCATCTTTCCAAGAAGGTCTTACTTCTCCTCCTTCA
This sequence comes from Pinus albicaulis, assembly GCA_034641835.2. Classification (NCBI taxonomy): domain Eukaryota; kingdom Viridiplantae; phylum Streptophyta; class Pinopsida; order Pinales; family Pinaceae; genus Pinus; species Pinus albicaulis. The sequence continues at coordinate 409,223,044 of CM076578.1, read as the reverse complement.
TGGAAATCAACTGCTCCTAAACTATAATGCTCTCCCTCTTGTCTTCATGATGTAGAGATTGTGCAACATCTATTTACCAAAGATTTTTTCTAAGGAAGATTGACTAGAAACAATGCTTAATGAAGCTTCCATCACACCTATAATGCACACAAATATTCTTTGTTGTGATTTGAGAACTGAGCTCTCAATCTTGACCTTCTCCTTCACACAGAAACTTGCACATAGTTAAATTATCCTTGCATAAATGCAAAACCAACAAATAATTATTCTAGATAACCTTGGCTAAAATGAGCTAAAATGTGTTGTGATACCAACTTGATCTGTATATGGGAAAACTAGTTTTGTTGTGCTAGCTCCCTGATAAGTTAAATAAAATTCTATTTAGGATGATCTTAAATTAGCCATTTGTGAAGTGGTTGATGTGTCAAGTTTATGTGTTTTCTTTATGAGGAATTTATGAGTTAATTAGCTGTTAAAAACTCAAGTACAAAAAACAAAATGTAGATAAATAACATACCACATACACATTACATAATAGCTGATAATAGAGTTCACCCCTCCTGGGCTACATCTCCATGGACCTCCTTCAGTTGGCTACGCCCTCTTGGGATTAATGGTCAAATGTCTGATTGCATGCACTGAAAGTGCTCCAATGGATTTACAACCTACTCCATTTGCTTCAGAAGACCCAAAAATGTCAAAATAAACTATTCAATCTCTAAAAATGGTCTCCATCTCAACTAGGGATGACTTCCTCTCCTGACACCCCTAAGATTATTTTAATCTTCAAAGTGGAAAAAACACTTTCATAAGTGCTCCAACACCTCTGCAACCTATTCCATTGTCCTTAGAGTATCAAAATAATCTAAGAATGACTCTTATTACTCTCATTTTGGTCGAAATTTTCTCCAGTTAGGCTCAATTCAATTATGGCCTAGTAAACTACCTCCAAGACATGAAAACACTCCAGTTAGGGACACAAAATTTGGGGGTAACTTCTAAATTGCAAGGTCTGATGAAAATTCCACCAACTTAACACTGAATTTAATTAATATTAAAATGATATTAACTGTGGATAATCTCGCTTTTAATTTGTGCATAAAAAAATTTAGAATTGATGTTGCAGTGAGCTTATGTGGTAAGGACATATGGGGAGGGGGTTGGCCCGCAGGGCTAGCCTCCTCCTTTCCACCGTAGGAGTAACTGTCACAATTCATATAAGCAATTGTTGCCACCGAATCATGTCGGTGGCCTAACTGTATGGACTTTGGTTATATGGGGGAAGGTCACGGGTTCGACCTCACCTCCGCCCCTCCATAACATATATTTTTCCAATGGATGTTAATATAATCAGATCCCAAATCCAACCTTAGTATATATTAAATCCAACCCTTTGTGAAAAACTTCAGACTTTGGAAAAAATGTGTCACAATATGATATAGTTCAGACTTTCAGTAAAATCAAACATTGTAATATATAAAATGTGCTCCACCATATGATATAGTTGGACCATCACATATAAAAATGCAATTTGACCTTTGATATAATTTCGGAGTTTGGCCTATAAGATGAAATTCAGACTTTGGACAGGGTCCACTAGAGGGGGCATGTGGTGGCCCTTAGTTGCACCACGTGTCCGACTATGGTTGGACCATTCCAACCATATTAAAAAAAAATCAAATTCAACCTTAGGAGCACATTCATAAAAAAAATCACATTCAAATCATATCGACGAATCCTGTAGTGACACTTGTCATAGTCTCATTAGGAGAAATGGAGGAAAACCAAAATTTTTATCCTTTGCCGTTGTTTGACTCAAAAAAAAATTGTGTGTTTGACAGGGTGATCAATAGGCTCTAACTTCCTCATACAAACTATGTTATTAGTGAAACAAATTGCATCAGATTCCTAGCGATGGGCCAGATCTGGTTGCTCTAGTTTGGTCTAATTCTGAGCGCTTTTATTTTTGGAAATTTTTTTCCCTAATCCAGATTCTGATCAGTTTTATGATAGTTTTTCAATTCCCCTTAGCTCTAATACCATGTTGTTTTTACTAGGGCATAACAAGGACTATTTACACACATAGAAAACAACTTCAACAAATTCATTAAGAATTAGTTTTTCTTATAACATTTCACATTATTAAATAGTTATATTTGAACCATTAAGCATGAGTACAGTAGTAAATAAATAAACAAGAAACACATGAATTAGGCTCGAGGCCACAGAAAAACCTACAATGGGAAAGCTCAAAACATTATTCCTTATGAGAGAGAGAGAGAGATTTTCATCAATACATCGAATATAGCCATAGCAACATAATAGTCAAACAAATAACCAAGAAGAAGAGAGATCCTAAACAAAATTCTATGCATTTCCTTCCTTTAGATTTTGGCCTCGTTTTTCTTCTACAAACTTCACTAGGTTAGAGCTCATTGAGAGATAGATCAATGTCTCAAATGAAGAGGATACCTCTCCTTTATATATATTTCCAAGGGGTGTCAAATGGGAGCCTCTTCAGTGTAGAACTAACATAAAATTAATTGTGAGAGTAACTTGAAAATTTAAGTGAGAAAATATAAATTCAAATTTTTTTTTTTTTTTTTCATTAATGTAAATGTTGACCCTGGCTACAATTTTCGACATAAGAATTGCTCGATAATATTAAAAAACGAAACAACTCTTGCTTAATGATTTTCTTCTCTAACCACATGTAGAATCTTTTTGCACAAATATGTTTTCTCGTTGTCACTTATAATTCGTAGCCTCCAATACTGATTTACATTGTTTTTGAAATAGACGTAAGTCATCCACCAAGTCCTTTGCCAAAATTATCTCCAACAGATATACTCCATATATTGATAATGCAACCGCATATTTACACTTCCAATAGTGCATAACTCAAGGAATATAATGAATCATAGTTAATGTACAAAACACCAAGGAATATAACGTAATATGTACAAAGGAATATAATCCGGTTAATAATTCATTCATGCCCTCCACACGATAAAATATTTTACGTTATAATACAATAATGCTTGTATATCTGAAATGCAATATATCAATCAACCAATAATGATTACGATTTTGTCAATAAGAATTGTTTCATCGCTATAATTGCTGATCAATATAACGCAATAATAATGACGCTGCAAAGATAATGCTTCTACTTCTGTCAATATAACATTCCCAATGATGCTTCTGCTTCAAAATAATTCGTTCCATGCCATGAATATTAAATCAAGCTGTCATTAGAGTGTGGAAACAATGAGATAGACCAACATGTTGTTGATTTAAAACTTAATGAGACTGAACAATATGCAATTGAAATGGATTGATAAAGCACCGGCAAAGGGGTAATGTGGCATATGACCCTACCATGATTAGTTATATTGTTTAATAAATATGGGATTGGGTATATGGTTACGCAAATCAATGCTCCATATTTATGATACGACTGCAAATAAATACACCATATTTTTTATACAACTGCATTAAATATATTAATGTAAAATTTGGGGGCTTCTGCACCCCCGTCATATCTGCTGCCACTGTGATCATTGAAGATTGAGTGTCATTATCATATAACGCTAGTGACATATCATTATAATTTTCTACACTCTGTCCCCCTAGCATCTCATCGTATCGAGCCTTCGGCATTGCCATTTGTTTTACCTCATTTCTCTGTCACCGTTAACTGTTTCGCTCCATATTTTTTTGTTGCATCGATAGCTAGAATTCGTAACTCCACTATTCACCTAGCATGCGACCATTACACTACAATTTCTCTTCAATAATAGCTTCTTTTTGTAATTATTTCAAATATCCTTGCCTCTTCTCTCTAAAGTCTCTTTAGACTATCGTCCCCTTTTAAACTATGGATGTGTTCCACTATGTATCACTTGTTCTAGGCATACACAATGTCTTCTATTCACAAGATGCAAAAACATGGGAAACGGTGTGAAGTATGATCTGATGGAACGTTTTAATTACTTATCGAGAGTGAATAATGCATATTTTAATGTTAAGAAATTACATCTGTTTTATCCTTTTACAGAAGTATGAGAGAAGGGATTGTAATTAAACCGTAACCAAGAGTGAGAGTTGTTTTTATAAAATGCACACACTCTTATACCCCTTTTCATCAGTTCTACATGAGTAAGATACTAATGTATATCTTTGCCATTTTATAATTCTTTCAATCATGGTCACCTATCATATCCGTAGTCTCTTTTGGAGATATTATTGTCATCAGAGTAGCTATATAAGTTGGGTTGGTTTATGTGGAATTTAGGCTATATTCTCTTGTTCTTCTTTTAGTTTTGCAAGAAGAAGGCACACGTTTTCAAGCTCACTTTCCAGGTTTTCCTCGAGTGTTTTTTCTTTTTCAATTCTTTTTTTGGAAATTTCCTTCCTTTTGTTCATTTTTCAGTAATAAACTCCTAGAATAAACTTCCTTCTCATGACTTGATATAAAATCCCTCCTAATACTAGTTGATCTATGGCCAACTAGGTAATCTTGTGACTCATGATTTTCCCATACTTCATGGATTTTTTTCTCTTCCAAAGTTGGAGCCTTGTGATTCTTGCAAATTAGATGTTCTTGCAAATAAGATGTTAGTTTTGCATTTTGACATGAGAACTTAATAACTTCTTCAACTAAAGATTTCAACTGTGTGGTATTAGATGAGGTCAATTCTTTGGCATAAGTTTTCTCTTCTCTCAATTTATGGTTGTGAACTTCAAGTCCATATTTTTGTTTAATCAGCCTAACCTTTTTGAGCTTGAAAATAATTGAAAACTGAACATAAGTGGAACAGAGGAGTGCTCTTCTTAATATTATGAATTAGTTATATAGGATTACATTGGGAACATCAACAATAAATGAGGGGATTGTAACTAGACTAAATTTGACTAACTCAAACTGAACTCAGACACTTGGACTGACAGTTTCAACACCTAGCAGGTGGTTGGGATTAGATTCTGTAACACTCCCCTTTAATTAAAACCACATAAAATTTTAATTAAGATACATGTTGGTCTATGTTTCAATGAGGCTTACAATTTAAAAACTCATTTCAACTAGATTTGGTTTTCTTCTTCTCTTCTTCCAAATTTTATAGCCTCTAAATTGTTTCAGAGTTTTCTCTTTGTTGTATGCTTCAAACCTCAGTTTCTTGATTTGCTGTTGCAAGTATTTTACTGTTCCAGGCTGTCTAAGGGTGTCCTGGAATTTTTCAAGAAATGTGGGTTTCTGCCACATTTTGTATTCTGTAGTGGGCTTTTCATCATCAATCTGTTGCAACATAAGATAAGAATAATATTTTATCTCTTGATAACTCCAATACTTGAAAATTTCATTGAAATGTTCATCATGCATGTTGTCTTCAACATTCATATCTACAACTTTTGTGTAAACCTCATCTAGACATGGTGTTGCAAGCCATGTTTCAAGAAAATTTAATTCTTCTTTGTAATGAGTCTATGTACCTACACACTGAAAATCAATGTTAAAGTTAAAAATATTTTTAGAATGACATTGGTTCTGGTTCTTCTGCTCTGCAATTGAAACTTTCTCCTCTTGCGCTTCCCTCTCTGCTTCTGCCTCTATCCATATTTTTTCTTTCCCTTTACAGACTGTCTTTATCTTTGTTTCTGTCTCTATCTTTTCTTTACTAACCTGTGCTGCTGCAATCAGGTTGTCTTCCACTGACACAAGTGGGATTATATCACCAAATAACATCATGTCGATATCATGTTTCTGTTGTGCCATCTGCAACAAGTCATCATTAGCCAACAATTCTCTGTGAAAATTTACATCAACAATATTAGTCTCTGGATTTACCATACAAATTACTACTTCAATAACAATTTCACTCTCATCAGCAATCTGTGTTGCTAGATTCACCAAATCTCTATCAGCAAGCTTTGTTGTTGTATTCACCATTTCATCATAAGCAAGCTCTGTAGCTGGAATTGTCATATCATCATCAACAAGTTGTGTTGCTGGAATCAACAAGTCATCATCATCAAACTCTGTTGCTTGAATCATCAAGTCTTCATCATCAAGTTGTGTTGCTCGAATCATCACATATTCGTCAACAAGCTCTGTTGTTGGATTCATCAAATCTTTGTCAGCAAGCTCCATTGCTAGAATCACCATATCATCAGCAAGCTCTGTTGTTGGATTCATCAAAACATTATCAACAAGTTGTGTTGCTGGAATCATCAAATCGTTGTCCACTTGTAGCTGTGTATAGTGGGTTTCATAAACATCTTCGTGCTCCTTCTCTTCTTCTTCTGACTCTTCATCTCACTGTAGACTGCTACTATAGATCCACCTTTATATTCATCTTCAATACTCCCCCTCACACCAAAACATATCTCAAGGCTATCCCATGCCTCCTTGGTTGTCTTGGCTTCTGAAATTAGAGGGAGAATGCTGACATCCAAAGATTATTTTATGCATTTTAATGCATAGGCGTCTTTTTGCCTCTTTATTTCCAGAAAAGAAATAAAGACCTCGTTGCTAGCTTCCACAAACAGATGAGACTACATATGCTGATCAAATACATTGCTTCTAAAAAATTTCATTTTCTCAAAAAAATCTCTTTTTACAGATTAACTTTCATCTTCTCACAACTTTACGTTTTTTTTTTTTTAAACTCCAAAAAAAAAAATTATGTGTTAAACACCATGTTGAAGCACACACATGGTGTATGAGGAAGATAAACACACACAAAAGAGACTCAACACACAATGAAAGATAAGCATGAGGCTTTCTTATTTTCCATTATACAAAGATGTACATTTATAATACAATGGTGTGACTCTTGGTTTCACATTCCAAGGTCACTTGGACTCCATTGTGACTTTTCGCATTCCACACCTACCCATGTAGGATTAGGTGTTCCAACATCCCCCCTTAATTTGAAGGGGTATGTGTGAGTCCAAGAAAAGAGTTGTAATACAAATCTGCAAAGTATACATGGCAGCACTTGGGCTGAATCAACTCTCTGAAATGTTGGAAAAAGAGGTGGTTTAAGGATGACCACCAACACTGGAACGCAAAACTTGTTGCAGTTCCCGGAACTCTTCCAAAACTGGCAAGAAGCTGAAGGCTTCTGCTAGAGGAATTGTCCCTCATATAAAAAAGGGAGACCTTCAACCTAAAAGAAGGGAAGTCTACTACTTGTGATGGTTTTAGGATTACCAACAACTCTGGAATGCTTGAAGCATTTCCTAGAACTCAACCAATGTTGGAAAGAAGCTGAAGGCTTCTGCTAGAGGAAGTGTTCCCCATATATGAAAGGGAGACCTTCGACCTAGAAGAAGGGAGGTCTACTACCTGTGATGGTTTTAGGTTATCCACCAACCAAAGATGATGGTTTAAGGTTGTCCATCAACCGAAGGCATGCTCATGGGCATCCGTGTCTCTGGCTACATCTCTGACTCTGGAATGACGAATTGTGGCTCAGGCTCGCTTGAACTGCTGGCTACAACTCTGAACATGGAATGAGAGATTGTGGCTCAGGCTCGCTTGATCTGTCATCGAAGCTTGTACATGACCACCATTTTCCCCCCTGTCAGGGACAAGGTGAGATGATGGCGAAAACTCAACTGCAAGTTTGCTCAATATCCGTGAACAAGTTCTAACATGTGTCGTAAACATCTTCTTGGCTGCTGATGCCCATTGCCAAGAAGCGATCCATCCAAGATGAATTTTGGTTCTTGCAGGAGGCTTGTTTCTGAAGCATCTGTCTGAAGAATGGGTGTGCCGACCACAGTGCTTGCATGGATGAAGATCAAAATAGTGATCTTTCATATGGCCAACTCGATCACAGTGTTGGCATTTCTCAATCTGTTGTGGAAGCGGAACAGGATCTGGAACAGCTGCAGGTGAACTGTCATACATGAATCCGGCACTCTGAAATATGATGGGCTTGGTGTAGTCTGGAATATGAAAGGACACATCCTTGTCATATCCAAGACCAGTTTGGTGCTTGTTGTGGACAAGCGCTTCCCAAATTCTAATGATGGGCTTAGGAAGTGTAGGTTGAGCTGCTGCATCTGCATGAAAATATGCTCTTGTACGATGAACTGAATGGGAATCAACTGCAACTTTATATTTTTTCTTTTGATGAGAGTCTTTCTCAATATTTTGAACAGAAACAGGTTCAGAATGGTGACTCTTTTGTTGAAGTTCATCTTGCTGAAGCTGAGTTTCCAACTGCAAAAACTCAATCTTTTCTTTTGCATCTTGCAAACAACTTTGAATATTACAAAGAGCATTCTTTCTCATTTTTATCACATCATCAACATTGGAATGAATGAGGCTATTCAACAACTCTAATGTCTCATTGATTTTATCCATTTTTCAACAACTTAGGCTCAAAAAACGAAAGAGTGTCGGCTTCAACCAAAAATGCACCCATTTACAATGTGATTCAACAACAAATACAAATGACTCCAAAGAATTTTCAAAGTACAAAATGTGCTCCTCAAATGATGGAGGACAATTGACAATTTTTCAACTCAAATACACTTCAAGTCTTGAATGAAGATGAAAATCAATGTCAGTTCAATATAATATGCAGGAAAAATGTGCAGGAAAACAATGTGGAAGAGGCCTTTAAGGCAGCTGGTTTTTCCTTCAAAGAGTTGTTTTTCACCCATAACAACTCGTCTTCAAATGTCAATTTCTTCAAAAAATCACCTTTATATTAATGCCACAAATCATATAATGTAATTCTGCAATTTTCTCTATGTATTTAGTCCATCTTCTCTTCATATGCCATTTCCTTCATTTCTGCTGTTCATATTCTCTTTTTCCTCTCTCTCTACTTTTTTTTTTTAATTGAAAATTAATTAAAAAATAGATTATTGGGAATAAATAAAAATGGGAATGAAGAGTTAATTTAAAAGGAGGGGAATTTTAAAAGAAGTGGGAGAATGGAGAGATTTTTTTTTTTTTTCAAAAAGGAATTAATAAAATATGGGAGGGGGAATTAATTTAAAAGGGGAAGGGTAGCTTAAATAATAATAAAAAATTAAAATCAGAATGAATCTACGTAAGGGAGGGAGAATGAATTTAGAAAGGGAAAGGAAACTTTTTAAATAAAAAATTAAAATGGGAATGGATGGCTTGCGTAAGGGGAATGGGGGAATGGGTTGTAGAGTGTAGGGGGTGGGTAGTGTAGGGAAGGAAGGAGGGGATCGGGCAGGGTGAGGGCGGAGAGGGGGTGCGTTAGATGGGTAGCTTAGGGTGCCATAAGGTGGTGGGGAGGGAAGGGCGTAGCTTAGGGGGTAGCGTAGTTTAGGTTGAGGGCTGGGGATGGCGGGTAAAGCCGTAGAGAGGAGCGAGCTCGTGAGCAGGGTAAGCATAGAGGGTGAGTTGGGTAGTGGTGCCAAGAGGGAGGAGCGCGCGGGGTTATTGCAGAGGTTGGGGGGCGGGTTTATACAAATAGCAAAGGGGATGGGTAGAGGCATAAGGTGAGAGGGGTTTTGGTATGGCCATGCCATATTTGAGTTGAGCGTGGGTTGTTTGATGGGTCGAGTTGTAGGGTTAGGGAAGGCCATGGGCTTGTTGTTGAAGTTTTAGGGGGGATACGCAAACCAGTGATGGGAAGAACTGATATGAGGGCCGAGGGCTGAAAGGCCTGAATTTATTTATTTATTTATTTATTTATTTTAAGTGGGCAAGGGAAAATTGCAGCAGGTTGCAGGGGGGCTGAAAGGCCTAGTTTCAGAGATTTTATTTTATTTGTTTAATTAAAACAACAGAGAGATAGATAGAGAGTTTCTAGAAAATTTACCAATAACCCAGGAGAAGAAGATTTGATAAATGCAAAATTAGGGATTTGCAGAAAACTCAAAAATCTTTCAGTGAGAACTTAGAAATCTTTCTAGCAGCACAGCAACAGGAAAATGGACTTTAAAAACGCAGAATTTTCCAAAGAATTTTAGTAGTAAAAATCCAGAAACTTCTTCATAAAATGTGGCAGAATTTCGCCAGTAAAAACTCAGAAGTTTTTCAGAAACTTATTTTGAACACTTTTCCAACAGCTCCAAAATGGTGCAAAATTTAAAATGCAGAGATTACAGGAAAAATGAGCATTGAGAAAACCTTCAGATGCACAAAGTTGTGTTTCTTCAAACTAATTTCTGAATGCTTCCAAGGATTTTGAATGCTGCTCTTTCTCAAAACCAATGCTGCTCTTCTTCACACAAATTTCTGAATGCTGCCAATTTCTGAATGCGGAAAAATGTCTGCTACAGAAACTCTGAGTGTTGCAAAAATGTCAAGATTTTTTGCAGATATGCACAGGACATAATCACAAATGGCTCACTCAATTTGGAGTAGGGCCAACAATCGCCCGCTCTGATACCATGTTAAACACCATGTTGAAGCACACACATGGTGTATGAGGAATATAAACACACACACAAGATACTCGGCACACAATTAAAGATAAGCATGAGGCTTTCTTATTTTCCATTATACAAAGATGTACATTTATAATACAATGGTGTGACTCTTCGTTTCACATTCCAAAGTCACTTGGACTCCATTGTGACTTTTCGCATTCCACAGCTACCCATGTAGGATTAGGTTTTCCAACATTATGCCATAAATAATTAAAATTCCTTTCTTTTATGAGAACCTTTCTCCTTTTATAAAACCTTTACCAATTTAAAGTTTTTTTTTTAACTTTTCTATGGCCTTCCTTACCTTTTAAAAGCCTTCATATCAAGCTTGTTAAAATCCTTTACATAAATACGTTGGATGCTCTTTTTTGAATTCATTTTTAATATTCCTTTCTTTCATTAACATGAGCCGTTTTCAAAAAAATTTGATGTTTAAAATGCTTTCATACCTTCACATCACGTAATTTTATTTTTGTGAATGTCATTAACGCGGTGCTTCATCCTCGAACCCGCGTGGGTTCAATATCGGTGTAAGTAATTGAAAGTAACACGATTATTTGCTTTGGACTCCAACGTTAGTAATGCAAAGAATAATCTAAAATAGAGCATTAGTACATAAATTTTTTAAACTTGGCTTTCTTCTCAAACATCCTTTAAACTTCCTTTTTCCAATTCGTTTCACCAACGGCTTCACTGGCTTTGCCTAAATTTTTCGTTCTTCTTCTGCTTCTTCACAAGAGGCTTCGTCAAAACTTATGTTGCTCTGTCAAAGAGTCTTATGCATGCTCAACCCTTCTCTCTGCTACTCCAACTTGGCTTTGTTGCTGCTCTCTAGGGAGGCTTATGCAAGCTAGCTCTGATACCATGACAACAATTAAAAATTGAAAATATTCAGTGAATTAGAGGATTTCTCTTCTCAATATTATGAATTACTTATATAAGATCAAATTGGTAACATCAACAATAAATGAGTGGAGTGTAACTCATCTAAACTAGAGTAACTCAAACTAAACTCTAACACTTGGACTGATAGTTTTGACACCTAGTGGGCGGTTGGGATTAGATTCTCTAACAGAGGCTTTAGATTTTTTATATTAGTTTCCTACATAGGAAATTTTTATTGCAAAGGTGTTGCCTCTTCAACATCCTTGAATAATTTTCTTGATAAATGCACAATGGAAACTGGTGTGTCTTCATCTAAGTTCTCCTGCACACTTTTGAGCTCTCTAAAGAAGCTACCAATATTTAACCAACTAGATATATCAGAATGGATTGTTTATTGTGCTTCTTATGTAGATATTATCTTCTTGCGGAATTAAGTTGTTGTCTCAGAGAAATAATTTCTTCTTGAATGGTATTCAATTTTGATATCTTAGCTTGTATTTTCTCTCTTTTTTTTCTTCAATTGAGTTGTAGTTTTAGTTATTTTGGTAGATCCCAACAATGCACTAGATAAATGAAATATTCTAACTGCCAATTCTTATAAATTAAAAATTTATTTAGTAGTTGGCCTTTTTTTCCAAATAGTTTCCTCAAAGATTGCTTACATACAGACTGCCATAATTTGTTTCTTTGTTGATTATAGGTTCTGAAGACTACTACATAAATTTCACATCATGACATATCACAAAAAATTTAAATTCACACTTTCACGTACTAAGAACTATCATCTAGATTCTATGGATTTACTAAAATGTGAAATGTTAAAGGAGAAACACCTTATTACTATTGTTAGCAAGGTTTTCCCTCCTAATTATGGACAATATCCTCTACAGCCTTGTCAGCTATATTGGGGTGTATGAGTTGTCTTGCATAGCTGATATATGAATTTAGGGTTAATATATCCAATGTATCCACTCTTAGCTCCTTATTTTCATGTAATAAGATACCTTTCAAGGCACGAATTAGTTTGTTCATTTTAAGTATATAAAGTGTAGCATACTTTGAGAAATATTTTGTCAAACTTATCTATATAGAAAGTGCTTCTATTATGTTTTAATGTGTAGGTTTAGTCTCCTCATATTTGTTACTTCTTCAAAAAAAATCTTGGGGTTGTTCTCCCCATGAGATGGATTCTCTATAATATATAAAATTCTTCATTTTTTCATTGAGAAACTCCCCCTCAGGCCATGCTAGCTTCATTATCTCATTGAATCCATAGTATACTCTTTTTTCTTCCTCTTCCTCACTTTAGTGGGTTGCTCATATCGTCTGCATTTTTTTTTACTCATTGTTTGGTTTTCTTGCAATGGCTTCTTCCATTTGTCTAGACTTATTTAGACTACGTGAGAACTTGCAACCATTGTCTTAATGGCCAAGATTGTTGCATCTATAACATATTGTTTGCGAAAGAAATGTAGGAAATGGTGTGTATTTTTTTAAGTTATTTATACCCTTGTTGACATACATTTTTCATTCAACAACTTTAGTTCTAAATTCATTACAGAAATAACAATAGTTGTAGAAATTATTTGTGTACTGGGTGGATATTTTCTTCTCTGTTTTATTTCTTGAGGGAACCTTCTTATTTTCTATGTCTTCTGTTGATTAACTTTGGTTTTATTTCTCTTACATTTCATTGCTACATGTCGAAGTTCATGGTAATAAAAACACTTGATATCATCATAGGAGAAAATAATATCATTGGGATGTTCCAAATTTGTTCAAGTGATCTTCACGAGGAAATGGATGTCTTGCAAAAAACACTTTCTTCAATTCATTCTTTCCATTTTTATTATGCTTCTTGCATTTGTTTGTTTCCATTTTGATCTTTTTGTATCCTATTTAATGGCTTCCATTTCTATGTTCTTCATGGATACCATTGTGTCTTCTATTTTTTTACACAATAGATTATTTTCATCTATTTCACTTGCTAAATCAATCTCCACATCCAAATTGTTCAGTGTTATTCTTTATCCTTCATTCCATTGCTCATGACTTCTAATATTATCATTTCTTCTTCAATTTGTTTCCTCACTATAATAATTTTATCCTTCAACTCATGTTCTCTTTCATCAAATCTCTACAATAGTTTCTTGTTGTCTCTGCTTTAATCTACAAGTTGTTCTATTTCAGCCATTGTTGAGGCCTAGCTTGATGTTCATTTTTATTTATTCATGAAATTTAGATATATTCATGTTAGTAAAGCACACAAGATTTCATTGAACACTTTCCTTTTGACATCAATTTTTCTCCTTACACTTTTTATTCTCCATTTCTGAATTGATTCTACTAGCATCTCCTCCATGCATGAATTGTAATCTATCCCATATTTCTTCAACATAATTTAAATCTACTAATTTATCATAATACTTATTATTAATATTGGGATAAATTTCACATTTTTGTTGATCATTCCACTATTATTCTTGAGTATGGGGGGGATAATATTTATTATATCCATCGCATAGAAGCTTCAATAGACTGGGTCCATAAGTTATTAGTTTTTATTTTATCTCATCTCTACATTTATGAAACGTTGGTGTACTAAGAATAGGTGCACTTTGATAGTCCATGACTTAAACAAGTCTACCTTCCAGATTTTAGGTTGTCACAAAAGGAGCTTGGATCTCGTACCAATTGATGGAAACTTAAACTGAGAGGGAAACATCAATCAATTTAGTACATTCATGGACATTAAATTTTGATTATTTTAAATGGTTAATTGTACTATTAAATGAGGGTAATACACCTTATGAATAATATATTTAATATATAACCTACATTAACATGTAAATCATATTATAACAAATTTCATGATAGCATAAAATAATCATACAAACTCATCACATCTGAAGACAAGATATAAATGGAACCCGTAAAGGCATAAGAAAACTTTTTTTTATTGTTGTGATGCAAAGGAAAGCTCCTATTCCCTTGGTACATATAGTTTTATGTAGGATCCAACCTATAGGATGTTTCTACCTCAATTTATTTTGAAATTTTCAACTTTCAAGGAAGCTCCAACTCCCATAAGTTTTTTGTGGGCTACAACCAACAACATGTTCCTACTTTAATAGGCTCCAACCTATAATTTCACAACATACAACTTGGAAGGAGACTAGAATCCCATGATACATATAAGAATAAACATGATGGTTTCCCTTGTCTATAGCTCTACATATGTCCATCTATGTCTCTTCTTCTTATTCTCCTCAAGTATGCTTCACATCAACTCTATATATGTTCCAAGTAACCAATAAATGAAAACTCAATGAGTTCTCACATTCTCCAACTCTTTAACCATACAGCCTTTCAAAAAACATATATTCTTATAAATATAGTTTGTTGATTGTTAATATTGCACAAAAATATATGAAGTAAAAAATATTTCTTCTTTTCATTCTACCAATTCATTCCACACCTTATCATATTTTGAATATTTAAAAAAAAAAAAATAATGCTCCACCCAATATTTTTTTCAACTATAATTATTAAATTAACCAACATAATTCCAAGATTTTGTAACATTATAGGAATAAAATAGACCATATAAATAAGCATTCACTCCTCGTGATAAAAGATAACATCTTCCATTAAGTCATTCTAACATTTTCATGACACTTCTCCAAGTAAATAAACTCAACCATCGTATGCACATAATATATTTTTGCACCATAACTAGCTCAATATCATATCAATATATGCAACCACGTATCTTTGACTCAAGAAACATATTCAACAACCCTTTTTTAATAGCGTAGTCTTGTCTCTTAAGGCATTGCATACTCACTAATCGAGAATATAAACTTATCATTACAATACCTTTGTCAAACAAGCATATTATTTTTACCAACATATTTCCATTGTCTTAGCATCATGTATTTTCCTTTGAATATTTTCCTTGCATGACAATAATATCTGCAACAAAGAAATCTGAACAAAATTCTATCATCAACAATCCGCAAGCATATGTAACCGAAAAGGATGTGTAACAAAATCAAAAGAAACTATGTCATCAATGTCACCCTTTTCCATCTTACTTTGCTGCTCCTTTTCCATAAAAATATATGAAACATCATCAACATCCAATGAGCTCAATCACGCAATAAAAACATATGAAATCAATCTCTAATAATATTTTCTCCTTCAACTCTAAGGAATAATAATATCTGCATCAACAGAAGCATGACATCAACAATACATGTTCAATTGTGTATACATTATACTTTGGTGCTCATTTACCCTACTATCAACAAAAAACATATCTCTATCAACATCACCTTCTCACACACATATGCTGACTGCACTTCTTACAATTTATTTTTTTGTAATAAACCAACACAACACAATATGCAAAAATAAAATAAAATGGATTACATCACTTGCAACAACTCTCTTTTCAACAGATGTATCAACATAAACGATTATAACATATGATGACAACATAAATAAGAAACATTTATCAATAGGTTCCATCACCTCTCATGAGAATGACATATCAAGCATACCTTCAACATAGCCTCTGCAACATAAGTGTCAACACCTTTCACCCAAGAATACCTTGTGTGCCCTCCTTTTCCATCAATGACAACAATGCCAAAAATTCTAACTGGTGATTAATGATGTAATGGAAATTATATGGATTGACGTATCCCTACCTACTAAGATCAAGAAAAATGCACCTTAGTTTGATTAGATGTTGCAATAAAAATGGTACCCTATCTTGTAAAAACCATCTAAAAAGGATAGACCTATGGTTAAATATCTTAATCAAAGAAATAAAACATGGATTGAGTAAAATTGAGACAATATATCTTTTAATTTTTCAGTTAGATATATATATATATATATATATATATATATATATATATATATATATATCTGATGCACTACCATGGTCTAGTGCTCTTACTTATGACTTGAAATGATTGTATTATATCCATGGATTATAAATTTAATGTGATGAATGTCATCGATTCCATAGTTATCTAAGGACTCAACCAATTTGTTAGAGTCTTTAAGAATATGAATGTAGGAAGTGGTATAAAAATGGAATTCCAATAGATTTAACCTCAAATAATGAAAAAAAAATGTAGGTTTCCTCATATAATCGACATGGTTCAGCTAAGATACTACAATTTGCGAGGAAATTTTAATAATCAAGTGATGAATTCCAAAATAAATGGACTTGGAAAAGTGTTCAATGATGTCACTACATTAAACCACATTATTTTTTGTAGAGAATATAAAAATTCTCCCTCAATTCATGAGATTACTAGTGGATGAAATGAGAACCCAAGTAGTGGAAGAAAATTTTAAAATATTATAGTTGGAACTATCTGAAAAAGGAACATATATCATGCAGGGAGTTGACACCAACCAATGAAGAACACATAAGAAAACACTTAAATTAATGTACACATACAAAAAACTAGAAAAGGAAAACACACCACACCCAAATCCTATATACAATATACACATGCATAACACAATATAGTAGGTTACATTAAGTTGTGCACATTATCAGGTACAAGCCAAAGATTTTGGAACTCATTTATTATTGTTAGTACGATATGGAAAACGATGATAGGTACATGCCATAGAGAATTTAGTTTTATAATTCCTAAAGTTTGATGATGCGAAGAAAAACCCAAGACCATATTATTGTGTATAAGAAATTTTGGTGAAAATCACATGTAAGAAAATTTTGTTGACTCGTTTTGAACTAGCTAGTGTGGTTCATCATCAGGAAAAACCTAAGGACATAAAGAATGGGTAATCTTGTGAGTTTGTAGAATTCCATGAAAGGGAATTTCAAGACATCAAGGGGATACCAGAAACTCATTTATTATTGTTAGTACGATATGGAAAACGATGATAGGTACATGCCATAGAGAATTTAGTTTTATAATTCCTAAAGTTTGATGATGCGAAGAAAAACCCAAGACCATATTATTGTGTATAAGAAATTTTGGTGAAAATCACATGTAAGAAAATTTTGTTGACTCGTTTTGAACTAGCTAGTGTGGTTCATCATCAGGACAAACCTAAGGACATAAAGAATGGGTAATCTTGTGAGTTTGTAGAATTCCATGAAAGGGAATTTCAAGACATCAAGGGGGTACCAGAGACATGGGAGGATGTTGGTTGGAAACCTCATTGACATGTGTAGTAGTAGAAACCCAAGACTTTCCTTGGTTGAAGGGTGGCACTTCTATGGATACCTTAGAGAATTCACCTTAGCCAGTTCAAGATTTATTTTTCCAATATTGACAGTTTCCTATTTAGGGAGAATAGAGGCATCCAAAGTCATATTATCGCTAGGGAAATAAATTGGATATATGAGCTCCAAGATGATTTTTTGAGATTAAAAATCATCATCATGGGAGTCACATGGAAAAGGCATATTGAAAACCTATGTGGAAAAGGAATCCTAATCAGGCTCCATATTGGGATACGGTTTTTGACAAAATTTAGAGGTACAAATAGGATGTCTAGAGAGGAAATGTATTCCACTTAAATTTGTGTACAATCAACATACACCTTTACTTCGAAAGGAGAAGTAATCACCTAAGTATCAGCTGGTCGATGGGATCCACCAATGACTAAAGTGATCATATGCATGGGAGCCATATAAGTAGAAGGAATTCTAGGTGGGGTTGGAAAGACATAATAAAGTGACAAGGTTTTAAATATACCCACACAAACTTTGTCATAATATTCAGGGTTATCTCCAATAAAATGCATAATAGTTCTGATAGTGGTATAATTTGTCGTTGAAATAAAATAAGACAACTTATTGATTGTTGTGATATTACCTTTTTGGGGAAAGTGATGAATCTATAATATCAATGCGATGATAAGAGTAATAGCATAGAACCAACTACAAACAAGGAGCATATTATAATATAATGGTGTCAATAGCTTCTACATTGATTATAATAGTTACTTTTCTCTAGCTCGATGGAAAATGTTAAAATGATTCCTTGAGGCACAAAGTTATGTCTATAGAAGGCTTGAACTGTTGTATTTCACTTAATTAGTTCTAGAGAATCACAAGCTTTCCTGCTTGACAAGGTCACAATATAGGTGGAATATCCTTCATCCATAATAGTGTAGCACACATTCGTATTAAATGTGTGCATGGAGATCTAAAAAGTGACCTTATGATATAGTGTAAAATTATTGGCATCAATCTTAAATATTATTAAATTTAACTTAAAGTTATTAATCGCTTAAATAATGGTCAACAAGGATCTACATTGCATAGGAAAATTTTTCATAACCTCAAAGGAATCCATACCACAAGGAACTTAGAGAAATATTAAAAATCCTAGATAATTAAACAACCATAACATTAGGATTTTGTGTTGTCTTATGAAAAACATTCCTGGGTTAAAAATTAGCTCCAAAGGCGCGTGCGAGTTCCATTATGAACACTGGTGATTATTGGTTCCCAGGAAGCATAACTCGACTCTGGAGTGGCATAAGGTTTATATTTCATAGAAAATTTAACTTATTCATTTCACATAAGGATAGGTGTCTTACCTCTGGAAAAGTGTTTTCCTCCCATGCCCCCAGGAAGGGGTGCAGGAAGTTGTGCAACCATTTGTTGAGATAGTGAAAAGAATAGATGTGTTAAATAAATTGGTTTTTGAGTAGCATCTAGTTGAAAAATAAAGTAAAGAATATCGTCCATTCTCAATCATTCATAAGTTAATTGATGCCCTTAAAAAATATTGCAAGGGAATTTGTGCATTCTACATTTGTCATATGTGCCTCCACCCTGATTGGGTTAGGATTGTTGAGTCCCTTGAGTAAGTTTATAATATATTTTCTACTTTTCTTTATTCTTTTTCCAACTAAGTTACTAAGGATCCTTTGGTTGCATGGGCTTCAACATATGAATATTGGTGGTTTTCTCAAAATATATGGCATTTTAAGAACTAGGCACAATTTTCATGGCTTGTGAGGTAATGATCAGTTGCCCAAATTGAGTAACTGAGTCATATTGAGTAACTGAGTATCTTAGATCATGGAAAAATATGGAACTAATTAAGTCATTAGAATTTGGTCCCAATTTAGGTCTTTGTGGTTCAATTGAAGGATGTGGATAATTATGGATTATGTAATATAAAGTACTAAAATGTGAATAAATCATGTCAAGATGTTGGGCACATAAAATGGCTTGCTCTGTATTATCCTCCCTTTCTAGAGTGACATCCTTGGAAATAGGTTATGGTAATGATAATTTAATCCAATATTTTAGAAATTGGTCATGCATTATTTTCCTAATAAATTGATTTATATTATTCTACTCAAGAATGTGATCAAATATATGATTGAAGTTATCCTTTTTAATGGTATACATGATATTAGTCCCAACCTCTTACTCTAAAGGTACCTAAAAGTGATTCAAGAATGTTTTAACAGAGGAATCATATTCATTATAGGATGGTTTATCCAACTCGGTATACTATTTTGTGGAATCATCGGTCATGGTTCTTAGGAAGAGATGAATCCTCACATAATCAATGACCAGGGGATTAAAAAGAACACTAGGGAGGATAGGTGGTTATGTGTGGTCGGGTTCTCTCCCGAATTTCCATCAAAAGTAGGAATTTCATATGGTAATTTTGTGGGAAGTTTAGGCCACCTATGACATTGGAATATGGGGTTATTGGTTAAATTATACAAGTTTATAAAATAAATATATTCTAGAAATTGACGATAGCATTTGATCTCAAAGTAGAGAAGAACCCCGAGAGAGACCTTATGATCCCCCCATAGAAAAGTTTCTAGAAGAAGACAGTTTACCAAGGGGTTGATTTCAACTAGAGTAATTAGCCACTAGACTAGTCATCCTAATGAAAGGATGGGTTCCCCTGGAGACAAAAAAATCCCTAAAGTGTGACGATTTATGGGATTATACCGACCACTAAAAGGAAGATCTCCTAAAACAAAAGACAATTGTAAGCTGAAACATTTTTGGGCATAGTGTCACTAGTTGGGATGTTTAACCCAGGTAAATTATCCCCTCCAAGGGATTAAAAACATCTAGAGAATTTCATTCTTCTCAACAAAATAGTACCCGAAGGATTAAAGGTCGCCCCCAGAGCATAGTATTTCTCCAAGACCCACTAGGGACAAAAATATATCCAAATAGAAATTTCACTAAAGATAAATAACCTATACTATAGATCGTTACCATTATAGTAAAATAATTACAAAAAAATCACCCAACACTTGTGGGTTAAATCATATTTTCACCCATTCAAAACATAGATCTTGGCATGGGGAAGGAAAAAAGCAAACTGGAAATACATGTTGGGATTACAATAAAAAATTTTGGGATGCCCCATTGAAAGGAGAGAGGTGTATTGAAACTTGAAGTAGTGTTCCTTATCACACTAATCAGTGGTAAAAAATGCATAACAAGTGACACTCTAGATGTGGATGACAACGAAGGACCCATTTCTCCCATGGTTGAATCACCAATCTCAATAGACATTAAATGACAGAAAAAGGAAAAAGGATCTAACAAATGGACATTCAATTATAAAATTATGGGGTAAAGAGAATTATTTAAAGGTTTTTTGACATGTGGAAGTGGAATTTCATACACAACTTCAATTATGATAAATTATTCCCCCAAGAACCAATGTATTTTCCAAAATCAAGTTTGATATAACTCTTCCAATGCTTGAGCTATATTTTTTCTTAGAGGTGGTGGACCCTCCTCTTTAGGAAAAAAATTTAGTAGTAGTTTTGATTGAAAACTAATTTTTTTGGCCATGGTTAATATATGTATATTATTTAACAAATTAATCTTAGACAGCCCTATGCTTACTAGACTAAAATAAAATAACATGCACTATAAAGTCCATAACAAATTCAAAAGGTTAAAAAAAAAAAAAAAAATTACCTCATAATATGCAAGATGATTGAGGAGATGAAGTTCCAAAATAGCTTGTATTAAGCAAGGACTAGAGAAGAAGTTTCCTTGACTTCCCTATATCATCCTTAACTGGTATGAGTAACCTTGATGGGTATGATCATCTCCATCCAAGAGTAATGATATGGTTATTGGTATCTACCTCAAGCACCATGGGGACTTCCCACCCATAGTCACCTAGATAAGATCCCTAGATGATATCTCATTATGGTTTCCATTTAAAAATTAAACGAATAGTGGGACATGTGAAATAAAAACCATATTTATAGTTGGATAACTAATCATGAGACCTCTAGAGATATTTATCAAAGCGAGTCATTTTCCACTCACAAATACCCCCTTGTGGCAATTAACAGACACCAGTAGCTTGAGAGAAAGGGTGTCACTCCACAAGTTCGCAATGCAATTTCATGGTGAAATACTCTATGAGAGGAGATTTCTAGCAAGCATATGATATGGAAAGATATTTACACTCATCAGTAAATCTAGTTTTAGTTTTATAGCCTTGAAGGTTTTCTGTTAGGAATTACTGCAAAAATAAAATATTTACCGAGAGAATAATACACATACAAAACCCAGCAACAAATCACATAAACATAAACACAATGTTTAACCAGGAAAACCCCAAATCTGGGGAAAAACCCAACCAATGAAATTTCATTAACCATTGGCCAAAAAACCCTGGCCAATCCGGCCAAGTGAGCATTCACCACTCACCTCCAGGCCTACCTTACAATGAACTATTCCCAGCCTCTTATAGGCTCCATTACATGTAATACCATGGGCCAAAACCATGGGTGCACAAAACCATGTGCCCCAAAACCACTACTATCTACCCTAGTCAACATTGACTCTACCGCAAGTCATGTTTACCTAACAATTCCCCCCTTAAACTTGACTTGGGGATTATTGACTAAATCCAGCCAAACCTACTAAATGAGACAACACCTCTCACTCTAGCTCTTCCCCCTCAAATTTTTACCCAGGGTAATTGTAAACTTGACATCCCCCCTATCACTTAGGTCTAACCCAGACTTTACTAGAGATTACCCAGGGGTACACATGCCATACCAGGTCTTACAGTAGTATGCCCATTTACATGTAAAAAGTTAACTCCATTATAATAATATTTTTTTTTGTTTCATTGTTGCTCTTTGTACATATGAAATCAATGTCCATATAAAAAGAACCCATCTACCGGATTACATGGGTCACCAGCCTCTGTAACCGCTAGTCCTCTAGGAGTTCTCTTTAGATACATGGTTCATCAATTAATTAATCCACGTGCAAACATCCTCTCATCTCTGAATTTCTTGAACCAACTTCTTATCACTGCTAGTCACCAGATCTGAGCTGTGGCAGCACCATTTTTCTCTTTATCCATTGAGAAACCCTCCATGGAATTCCCCATGGAATCAATCAATTGGATATTTCCTATTTCCTAGAAACACCATGCTCCGTATGGCCAGATCTGCAAAAGGCTGCATTGATTTCTCCATTCACAGGCCAATAAAACCCTTGGCTACAAAAGCGTCCCTTTGAAGCCAAATATGGCTCTGATACCATTTGTTAGGAATTACTGCAGAAATAAAATATTTACCGAGAGAATAATACACATACAAAACCCAGCAACAAATCACATAAACATAAACACAATGTTTAACCAGGAAAACCCCAAATATGGGGAAAAACCCAACCAATGAAATTTCATTAACCATTGGCCAAAAAAACCCTGGCCAATCTGGCCAAGTGAGCCTTCACCACTCACCTCCAGGCCTACCTTACAATGAAGTATTCCCAGCCTCTTATAGGCTCCATTACATGTAATACCCTGGGCCAAAACCATGGGTGCACAAAACCATGTGCCCCAAAACCACTACTATCTACCCTAGTCAACATTGACTCTACCCCGAGTCATGTTTACCTAACATTTTCCTCTCCAAATATTCCTCCAACACTATACAACCCTAGTATACTATTGGTTTTATACAACGAGAAATATCTAAATAATTTTATTAATGATTTATTTTATGATATAGATTACTCAAGGGTAGACAAGGAAATTAATATGGTGTGAAAAGACTCGATACCAATCTTATTGCAAACTAAATGAAGTGTGATTTATATTTCCAATTCTATGAAAAATATTTAAGAAATGGTAGAGGATGTATTTTCCTTTTTCCAAGTGACAAATAAACCTCAAATTCAATCTCAATTAATACTCTCAAAATTAATTAAAGAACAGATCTACTAAACAACTTAGATTACAATAATAAATACTCTTAAACAATGCCAACGTAAGAGCACCAATGAACTCTCGTAAGCTCAAAACTAAGGATTTTCAAATGAAAAACATGAACAATGGATTATCACACTTGGAAAAAAAACAAGTTTAAATTGAAATAAGGTTTCAATTCACAGTTCAATGCTTGTAGACAACAAGCATGGACCTACAATTACATACATACGAAAACAATCCCAAACATGAGACAAGGGATCAAGACCTAAAATACCACACAA
This sequence comes from Pinus albicaulis, assembly GCA_034641835.2. Classification (NCBI taxonomy): domain Eukaryota; kingdom Viridiplantae; phylum Streptophyta; class Pinopsida; order Pinales; family Pinaceae; genus Pinus; species Pinus albicaulis. Next base: position 409,199,196 of record CM076578.1, on the reverse strand, counting down.
CTTAGTTCTATTTGTAATTTTACAAATAATAGAAACACATATAGTCTATTTATGTCAAATCAAGCTCTCAAGCTCACGGTGTCATACAAATAATCAAAGGATATATCACCAAACTAGGAAACCAATGTAAACCATCTCACACAAATTAGAACAAGGTACAAGATGTAAGGAGATCTCTTAGAAGAGAGTATCCAAATCAAATATTATTCATATATGATCACCCATTAATAGAAAATTGTATACCTAGCTTTACAAATTATATCTTAGCAAAGAAAAAATAAATTCAACAAAAATAAATAATAATAATAAATAAATAAATTAGAGAAAAAATATAAAAGAATTTTTTTTATTGAATATATCTCATAAGCATATAATATTAAATTACAAAAGAAAATTAATAAAATTTCTGATCTAATAGGTTGGGTTTGATGTAACACATTATTATGCCCCTATTGAAATATATTGCAAAAATAAAATTGTGTGGTCTTCATGGAAAATCAGAAAATAAGTTGATTTTCAATATGTGATGTGTAACACCCTCCACCCACATCTACTCAAGTAACTAGTCAACTGGGGTAAACATGTAAATTTACTATAATTTGATTCAAATCCCAATGTAAATTTAGGGAATTGGAACTCACACAAGACAACCAATTTGACCTTCTAGACATCCTACAAAACCTCCAAGAGCTAATCCACTCATTCGGTGATCAAATTTTATCTGAAAAATTAAAGTTCCCCAAAAGTTTCAAAACTGCAACAAGTCAAAATTTTCATCGTTGTGAATCCAAAAATGATTGTTTAACCTCAATCCAACATTGTATGCTCAATTTATCATGTTTTGATTAGTTGGCCAAATAGCTAAAAAATTAACAGGTTTGTTGATTGGGAAACTAACTCAGCTACCAGAATACTAAAAAATTAATAGGTTTGTTGATTGGGAAACTAACTCGGCTACCAGACTACTAAAAAATTAATAGGTTTTTTGATTGGCAAACTAACTCAACTACGGTACTACCAAAAAATTAATAGGTTTGTTGATTGGGAAACTAACTCGGCTACCAGACTACTGACATCATTAGCCCCATTTTGCAAGTATGGACCAAATATGTTCTACCAAGTGGAAGCCTTGTACTAGTTGAATTTTTTCAGTTTGATTGATTCATGGGTTGATTGGGAAACTAACTCGGCTACAGGACTACTAAAAAATTAATAGGTTTGTTGATTGGGAAAATAACTCGGCTACTGTACTACTGACATCATTAGCCCCATTTTGCAGGTATGGACCAAATATGTTCTACCAAGTGGCAGCCTTGTATTGGTTTATTTTTTTTTCAGTTTGATTGATTCATGTGTTTTTTGGTGGACTAATTAGTGTGTACCGAAACTAACTCGGCTACCAGACTACTGACATCATTAGCCCTATTTTGCAGGTATGGACCAAATATGTTCTACGAAGTGGCAGCCTTGTATTGGTTGATTTTTTTCACTTTGATTGATTCATTTTTAGAATGGGAAACTAACTCGGCTACCGGACTACTAAAAAATTAACAAGTTTGTTGATTGGGAAACTAACTCGGCTACCGGACTACTAACATCATTAGCCCCATTTTGTAGTTATGGACCAAATATGTTCTACCAAGTGGAAGCCTTGTATTGGTTGAATTTTTCCAGTTTCATTGATTCATGTGTTTTTGTGGTGGACTAATTAGTGTGTACCACATTTCCCAACTAGAGGCTGTGAGGTGGCACCCCACACTTGGCCAAAATTATGGTTATGGTTGAACATATTGGGTAGGATTCGAACATGTAACCTCACATCCAACAGTCCAACCTCCTTTCCAATGTTCCAAACATGTGGTTCTTACCCATATATTTCATTAGAACATTTTATGTTTTACATCAGTACCTAATGGGAGGAGTGGCCAAGCTGTCAACACCAACACGTGGTCACATGATGGACCATATGTCCAAAAAACAAAGGGTTGGGTCCTGGGAGCAAGCCCCAACCCTTTATCACATACCTTCTCACAGGACCACGAGTACACCATAGTGGAGCCCAAGCGAAGATGGTTGGCTAATCGGACCAACGCTAATTGGTGAGGGGTTTATGCTTGTCCATAGCCCTTGATCACCTAGACCTTCATAGGAACTCAATGCAACCGGTGGAGAGGAGATGAGTTTAATACCTAATAAAGAGGTGTATGAGAACCCTATAACCTCTACATGATGAGAAGAGAAGGGTCCGTAGGGAAATGGTGGGTCATTTTCCAGACTCTCGGCCTCGTGTGTATTAATATGACCATGACTCGAGAGTTGACGAGACAAGTTCGGTGGGGGCTGAAGTTTAGCCACGGTCCCCGAACATATGGTCCATGTGACCATTTTATTCTGCATCAGGGTTATTGTATGAATTAACGGTCCAAAAAAATGCATATTCGACTGAAAAACTTGTTTCCTCTGCAGTGCAAAATATGGAAAAATTGCAGGATAGTTAGCCTGTTAGTCCAAACTATAGGATGAATAGTAGGAGAACTTCATTCAAAGTTAGGAGAGCCATAAATTGGTGCATTTTTGGCCTTTTGTAGCATAAGAAGTGTATACCTATGGGTTTTTTGACATTTTGGGTCCAATGGTGATCTGTATTTGTTGATTAGAGCACATATGAAGAGACATTTTGTAGGTTTAATTCCATGGATGTATGGATCAATTAGTGTTTTGTAGTTATTCTTAAAGGTGTTTTAGAATAGCAAAGGCCTTGTCAGGGTTTTCTTACCTTTATATGGTTACTGCGGTAGCTATTATTTGAAGGGTTCATCTCATGTTTATTTTTCTCACTATATCTTGTTGAGGAAAGTTTTTGTTTTGCATTTCAATGTGAATTGAAGTACTTGTATGCTCATGTAAGCTCATTTTTAGATGGAATACATGGTATTTTTAGGAGACCCCTAGTCTTTTTTATGGTTCCATGACTGATTGTAGGTGTCACAATATTTAGAGTGAGATTTATTTGTAAGAGAACATTTCCTTGAAGGGGAAATAACAAATTGTTTTTTCAACAAAATTTTAGGTACTCTTTTCCACTGAATATATGGAGTGGTCTAACTATGTTGGCAAGCCCAGAGATGTATCCTAGGAGGGGTGAACTTCATTACCAAATTATTTGTTGTCTCTCTTCATTAATTCATGCATGATTTGATTGATGAGATGTTTTTTATGGTTAATTTTACATGAAAAATTAACTCATTAATTGAAGGGACCTCTGAGAACATGTTTTGTTGTAAGATGCATCTTTTCCTTGCAAAGCATCAGAAAATGATCATTTATAGGAAGGATAAGTTCTCCTCCATTTTCATATCATCCACCATTCCTGATGACCAAACCTTGAGGGAAATCAACATTTCAAGGTATTAAACCCCCATTCACTGGCTTTCCAAGCCCTCCATGTGACTGAGATACCTAGTCACTCCCATGAACCTGCCTGCTTGGAACTGTAGCCCTTTTCTACTAGTAATATGTTAGCGACTACGCGATTTAAGGTGAATTTCCAAGGCTAGGACCCAGTCACTTCCCATAGCTACATGAAACTTCTAGAAATGAAATGGAACATAGAAATAATGATGCAAATGGAAAAAATTGAACAAAGAATTTACTGGACCCCTACTAGCGATCATAGTAATTTCGCTAAACATATCACAATTATGCATTCTACATGTCATAATAACATAGTTGAGCACAGGGGTCTCAAATTTATTTGAGAATCCCTAAAACTCATTGATTCCTTATCACATTAGACGCATTATCATCTATTAGGTCATATGTTCGTAGTTCATTCATTTATAAATAAAACTATGATGATATCCATGCATCATCATTTTCATAAAACATACACATAAACAAGATATAAAAAACCGAAATAATAATGATGCAACAACTATAAATGCCACATATGAACTTGTACAATTGCACATAAAATACCAAGTAAAGGAACTTTTATTAATGAATGTAAAATCCAACTGGGTTTGGGACTTCCATGTTCCATCAGACCATAGATTGGCTAAACCAAATATCTCTTGAACCAATCACCCCCATGTCATATTCGAAATATGGATGTGGGAATCAAAACCAAACAAACCAACTAGGAATTCCCAAGGCTAAACCACCTCACCCTCGTCAAGAGAACCAAGCTTTATCATAATCTTCAGCAGACTACTAGGCCACAAACAAGCATGGATACCCCTAGCTTTCTCCACCTACACTAAGAGTAATTTTAATGTATTATAGTGTCTAGTATTTACTGCCATCCATAGTCCGATTCGGAGATCACTAGGACATAACAGAGACACCACCCTCCAATTTTTACCAAATATTCCACCATCACCATCCAAGTATTCATAGGCCTGGTAAAGGGAAAACACCTCTAGGCTTTATCATAGATCCGTCTATTCACTGGCTGAGGATTCATAGGCCCACCGAGGCACAAAATAACTAGCTTTATCACAACCTGTAGTTTGGTTCAGGTGTTGCTAGGCTAGTGGCTTTACCACAATCCACAGTCTAGTTCAGGAATTACTAGGCCACGTATTCTTTCATACATAGATCCACCTCACTAAATTTTTCATCCATCTAAAAATATAACTCAAATAAAACATGAGAACCCTTCAGACCTAAAAAAACTCATGCCAAGGTTAGCAAGAGAGCCAATAACACACATGCATAACCATGCATGCCAAATCTAGAAAGGAAACCACACATGCAAATTGATACCTGCAATTAAACCCATTGTAGCTGCCTGAACTTGCTCTTCCTTGCTTGATATTTGCTTCATATTTACCTTATTTTCCTTTCTTGATCCAATGTTGAAGTGCTCTAATAAAACTCTATGTCAAAGAGTGTGATATAGAGAGAGTACAGAGAGAGAGATCTCGAAAAACTAAACTGAAAAAATGATGCAGGAGCATCCAACTCGGGGTAGACAAAGAAGATAGGTTTTTGTCTCACTGTTACATTTGAATTTTGACAGGTCATTGAACTTGTGACTTTTAATTTTTATTTTAGGGAAAATCCATTAGGGACAAGATGTTAATTAAGTTCTATAAATTTAATTAAAGTTTTTTCTTTTAATTTACATTAGAAACTCGTTCTTACATTAAAAGAACATAATCAAGGATGTAGTTGTAATTACATGGTTGACAGTTTCAAACTGAAAACTATTTCCTACCATGGTACAAAAAGGAAAGAAACATATTCTGTAAGGTTTGATTTTTCATCAGAGAGAAGGATAAATAACAAAACAGAAATAGAGATTTTTGTTTTTGAGAAAAACCATCTGAGTCTAAAAAGAAATCTGCAAAAAAAAAGTGTTATTATTCTTACTGTCTATCATTATATTGCTATATTGTTGTATGTGAAATATTGACAGATTGTGTAACTAAAATAAGAACGAGAAGAAGCAAATTCGCACCCAGGTGCTGGAGCGAACAACCATATTGACAAATAGAGTACTATAATTATCGACGAGTCTACACAGATAAAAATCATTTCTTAGAAATTTCCTGAATGAGTAAGAAGCTACAAAACAGTGCCAGGTATTTCATTAATATAAAATAACAGAAGTTACATTTTTTATGATTTTCAAATAAAATTAAAAATCTTTCAAACGTTTTCTGAAGAATTGTCAAAATATATATATTACAATTTTAGTTGTGGTTCGGGTTCGAAACCCCACACGAACAAAGTGTATGATTGAGGAAAAGTTACACAGGAACGGAACAATGGACTCAGAGTGACTATATAGTTATACTACGTGCATAGTTCTTTAATTACACAGAAATGATATCGCATTGCAACCGAACTATGAAAAATACCTAGTAAAGAAAATGAAGGCACAGAGGCCTATTTATATAGACAAATAGCTTAAAAATAATAGGGTTTTTCTTTAAGGAAATGACCCTACCCTTTAGGGTTTCGACAGCCTAAGGAAGAAAACCATGAGTTGGAAGACTCGGAATACCTGCAAAACAAGAGAAGTGTTTCAGGGTTATATATTTTAACTGTTTTTAAAAACCAACAAGTATAAACTACAGAGAAAGGAGACAAGGAGGGTTTCTGGGTGACTTACCAGAAGAGATAGGAACACTGAGTAAAGGAAGAAATCTGGTTGAAACTGAAAAGGTCCTGCTCACAACGAGCCAAGCCGATTAGAGACATCATAAAAATGCAGAAGATATTCAATCATAGACAAAGAGCTTACCTTTGAGTTTTTTTCGAGCTGAAAGTGGAAAAAGGAACCCTTGGTGACCTCAACCTACAAGTATAGAAGAAATCAGTTAGATTTATAGTTAAAAACAGAATTCGGAAACTTAAATGCGACAGGCTAAGACATCTCCAAGAGATACAAACACCAGAAGTTACCAAATCGACGAAGAATCATTGAATGCCACTGTAGGGTTTGTTAAAACCCTTGCCATAGCAAACAGTGGAATGGGAGCAGAGAAAGGCCACCATATCAGCAGATGAAGTCATGGAATAACCTCATAGAAGCAGAATAATCACAAAATAAGACCTCGTGAAGCCAAGTGTAACAGTCAAAGAACAAAAACCCTCACAAGATCTCGGCAAGTGAACCAAAAGGCTAACGACTAATAGTGTTAGGGTTGTTAGCACGGGGAGAAAGTTTTGAGAACCAGGACAAGTGTCAAATCCATGCCAGTTCACGAGGACAAGATAATTAAGTCATAGAGGATTGCAAATAATAAAATCAAATCTGTAAAGTACCATACGAACCATTAGAAATATCAAAACAATAAATATCCACAATTTCTCGAATTCATAAGGTATCTGTGCCATAGCATATATATGTTATAATTTGTGGTTCTTTTAAGTTTTATTTAAAAAAATTTGTGAGCGCAGACTTGGTGTAAGGGTTGGGCCCCATCAATTTTGGTATCAAAGCTTAGGCTGTGATTAGTACAAATGGAGGTTGGTCGACTAGGTCGAGGAAGAGGTTTATGCAGAGCAGTAGATGAAGGACTGAGGGAAGAGATCCAGATCCTTAACGCCCGATTAGCGGCGGTAGAAACAGGAAGAAGAAGGGATCCTGAGGAAGGAGATGACACTGATGATGAAGCTGCAGAGACGACAGATGGCTTAGATGGAGAAGGACCTGAACTTAGAATGTTTAGGTTAGTTTTGTTAGCAAGTAATAATCCAAAGCATGAGCTTTCTACTGATGATGGAAATTTGTCAGTAGATGTGTTGCTGAATTGGCTTAGTGAGATGAACAAATATTTTGATTATGAAGAGAGCAGCGAAGATAAGAGGGTAAAATTCACTGCTAGAAAGTTGAAAGGGCATGCGTCCTTATGGTGGGATAGTGTCCAGGAAGAGAGGAAAAGGTTGAATAAACAACCTATAAAGAAGTGGGCTAGGATGGAGGCCAAACTGAAGGGTAAATTCCTACCCAAGGATTACAAGATTATGATGTATAGGCAGGTGAAAAATATGAGGCAAAGGGGGTTGACTGTTAAAAAATATACGGATGAATTCTACAGAGTGAATTTCAGAGCTGGTTATGTAGAAGATACCCCTGAAAAAAAAAAAGCAAGGTTTGTGAATGGATTGAGGGGGGAAATACTAGATGAAATAAATATTCTCTCACCCAGAACCATAGATAAGGCATATCAGTCTACCTTAAGAGTAGAGGAGAAAATAAACTGGAAGTAGAATGCCAGAAGAGGAGGAGGATCTTGAAGAGGAAAAGGACGGGCTTTTGGCAGAGGTAGAGCTTCCAATCCTAGTGATGAAGGCAACAGTTCCAAGACTCTAGGAACAGTAGAAAGATACAATAACACTAGAGTGGGAAGACCATACCAGCATGGAAGAGGTAATGGCAGAGGTAGAGGATCTGCTATCCAGTGTTATAGGTGCCATAAGTGGGGGCACAAGTCTTATGACTGTCCTGAGGGTGAACCAGCAGGAGGTAGAGGAACATATGATGCCTATATGGAGGAAGATGAAGCACCACCCCAAGAGGTAGAGAATTTACCCGAAATAGGGGAGACCTTGGTGCTGAATAATGTGTTGCTGAAACCAACAAAAGAGGTGGTTGAACCGGACCAAAGAAAAGCCTTATTCCGAAGAGTTTGCAAATCACATGGTAAATGTTGCAAACTAATAATTAATAGTGGAAGTGTAGAAAATTTGGTAGCAATAGAAATGGTGGAGAAGTTGGGGCTAAAGAGGCTAAAGCACCCCAGCCCTTACAAGGTGTCGTGGTTACAGAAAGGACATCAGCTGTTAGTTGATGAACAGTGTGAAGTGGAGTTCCATATTGGTAGGTATAAAGATAAAATTATTTGCGATATTATTCCTATGGACGTGTGTCATATACTGTTACGGAGACCCTGGAAGTATGATAGGAAAGTGGTACATGATGGGAAGACAAACTGTTACAAGTTTGTTAAGGATGGGATTAAGCATACGCTTGTACCCATCAAGGAAGAAGAGACAACAGAGAAAAGTGGAGTCAAATCATTGTTGGTGGGAGGAAAAGAATTCTTAAAACAGATCGAGGATAATGAAATTAAATTTTTTGTTGTAAGGAGGCCAAAAAATAGTGATACTGCATACAAAAATTACAGATTTACCAGAGGAAATCCAAGATATGTTGCAAGATTTTGGTGACATCATAGTGGATGATTTACCAGATGAATTGCCTCCTAGGATAAGTATCAGTCATCATATCAGTTTTATACCAGGATCTAGTTTACCAAACAAAGCAGCGTATAGAATGAGTCCTAAGGACGGTGAAGAAATTAGGAAGCAGGTACAGGAATTGCTAGATAAAGGGTTGATAAGGGAAATTTTGAGCCCCTGTGCAGTTCCAACAGTTTTAGCTCCTAAGAAGGGTGGAGAATAGCATATGTGTAGAAATTCAAGAGCTATCAATAAAATCACTATTAGATACATGTTCCCATTGCCATGAATGGATGAAATGATGGACTATGTGAGTGGAGCAACGTAATTCTCAAAGATCAATATGAAGAGTGGTTACCACCAGATTCAAATTCGAGAAGGGGATGAGTGGAAAACATCTTTCAAGACAAATGAAGGGCTGTATGAGTGGATGGTAATGCCATTCAATTTGAGTAATGCCCCTTTTACATTTATGCACCTAATGAACGAAGTAATGAAATATTTCATTGGGAAATTTGTGATTGTTTATCTGGATGATATTTTGATTTTCAGCAAGACGAAGGAAGAACACTTTCAACATGTTCAAAGTGTATTAGAAAAATTGCAGCAAAACAAGCTGCTGATAAATCTGAAAAAATGTACTTTTTTTTCAGAAATAATTAGTTTATTTGGGTTTTTTTATTGCAGAGAATGAGTTTAAGATGGACCCATAAAAATTTGCAGCTATAGTTAGCTAGCCATCCCCAAAGAATCTGTTTGAGGTTCGAAGTTTTCATGGGTTGGCAATTTTTTACCGGAAATTTATCAGATATTTCAGTGGAATCTGCGCACCTTTGTTAGATACAATAAAAAAGGAAAATTAGCCTTTCTATTGGACAAAAGCAGTAGAGAGAAGTTTTCAGACTTTGAAGAAGAAGATCACTGAAAGACCGATTTTTAGGTTGCATGATTTTAACAAACTTTTTTAAGTTCGTTGTGATGCTAGTGGTACAACCATTGGAGCAGTACTTAGCCAGGAGGACAGGCCAGTCGCTTACTTTAGTGAGAAGTTGAATGAAAGCAGGCAAAAGTACTCATCCTATGATAAATAATTTTATGTTATCATCCAAGCTCTAAAGCATTGGAGACATTATTTATTAGGTAATGAATTTGTTTTATTTTCTGATAATTATGCATTACAGTATATTATGCAGCAGCACAAGTTCAACCATAAGCATGCAGAATGGGTTGAGTACTTGCAGAGTTTCACATTTGTTTTAAAACACATTAGTGGACAGGCCAACAAGGTGGAAGATGCGTTGAGTAGAAGAGATTTTCTCTTACAAGAGAGTACAATACAAGTGCTAGGATTTGAGCATTTGAAGGACTTGTATCAGACAGATGCAGAGCTTAAAGAGGCTTATGAAGCCTGTCAAAATCCTTTACTGAGAAACAATAGTCCATGGCTGGACTATAATTTGCAGGAAGGATTTTTATTTAGAGGAGGATAGTTATGCATTCCCGACTGTTCAATGAGGGAGAAAATTATTCGAGAAAAGAACAGTGGAGGTCTAGCCATACATTTCGTCATAGAAAAGACATTATCACAGCTCAGACATTTCCATTATTGGCCAAAGATGCGACGAGATGTGCAGAGATATGTGAGCAGATGTAAAATGTGCCAGTTGGCAAAGGGACACAGCCAGAATATAGGACTTTATATGCCACTGCCTATTCCAAGTAGACGATGGGACTCAATCAGTTTGGAATTTGTCTTGGGTTTGCCCAAGACACAACGAGGTTTTGACTCGATGATGGTGGTAGTAGACACATTTTCTAAAATGATGCATTTTATTCCTTGCCGAAAAACTAGTGATGCCACTCACGTAGCACACTTGTTTTTCACAGAGATTGTCAGATTGCATGGCTTGCCGATGTCCATTATTTCTGACAGGGATGTGAAGTTCACAAGACATTTTTGGCGTACCCTATGGAAGAATTTAGACACTTAGTTGAGTTTCAGCTTCGCATATCACCCATAGACTGATGGGCAAACGGAGGTGGTGAATGGGAGCTTGGGAAACCTGCTACGAAGTTTGATTGGTCAAAATTCAGGGATGTGGGATCATGTACTTGCTCAAGCAGAATTTTCCTATAATGATTTTCCAAATCACAGCACAGGCTAGAGTCATTTTTAGGTTCTGTATGACATGCATCCTCATGGAGTGCATGAACTGCAGGATTTGGGAAAGATTGAAAGAAGGAGTGCTAATGGGGAAGATTTCGCCCATGAAATGAGCGATTTACACGAGCAGGTGAAGTCAAAATTGTAGGATAGGAGTCAAAAGTACAAGCAGCAAGAAGATTTGAAGAGGCGGGAAGTTTAGTTTAATGTAGGGGACAAAGTTCTTGCACATTTGCGCAAAGAACGTTTTCCTAAGGGAAAATATAACAAGCTGAAGTTTAAGAAGATTGGCCCCTGTAAAATTATTAGAAAAATTTCTGCCAACGCCTATGAATTACAACTGCCACCAGGGATAGGCATATCTCTCATTTTTAATGTGGTAGATCTATTTCCATATACTACCAGTCCTATAGAAAACAGGGTAGCATGGCAAAAACAGGACACCCAATTTGACAGTGGTTCTTGGATGAGGCAAATGTCTATGGCGCAACCCCTTGAGATCGAGAGCATTCTCGACACACAGGTAGCCAACCGCACTCGCAGGAAGGAGTGATTACGGTACCTTGTCAAGTGGAAGAACTGTCCCATTGAGGATAGTTCGTGGCTTGACGCGGCGCAAATATAGAAAGCAGGCTATTTTGTTGAAGATCTCATGGAATGGAGCCATTAATTTTTGTTACCCCGGGAGTCTGATGCAGGAGCATCCAACTTAGGGTAGACAAAGAAGACAGGTTTTTGTCTTACTGTTACAATTGAATTCTAACAGGTCATTGAACCTGTGAATTTTAATTTTTATTTTAGGGAAAATCCATTAGGGACAAGATGTTAATTAAGTTATGTAGATTTAATTAAAGTTTTTTCTTTTAATTTACATTAGAAACGCGTTCTTACATTAAAAGAACATAATCAAGGATGTAGTTGTAATTAAACGGTTTAAAGTTTCAAACTGAAAACTATTTCCTACCATGGTACAAAATGGAAAGAAACATATTCTATAAGGTTCGATTTTCCATCAGAGAGAAGGAGAAATAACAAAACAGAAATAGAGATATTCATTTTAGAGAAAAACCATCTGAGTCTAAAAAGAAATCTACAGCCAAAAAGTCTTATTATTCTTACTGTATATCATTATATTGTTATATTATTGTATGTGAAATATTGACAGATTGCGTAACTAAAATAAGAACGAGAAGAAGAAAATTCACACCCAGGTGCTAGAGCGAACAACCATATTGACAAACATAGTACTATAATTATCGACGAGTCTACACAGATAAAAGGAATTTCTCAGAAATTTCCTGAACGAGTAAGAAGCTAAAAAATAGCGCTAGGTATTTCATTCATATAAAATCACAGAAGTTACATTTTTCACGATTTGCAAATAAAATTAAAAATCTTTTAAACTTTTTTTGGAGAATTGTCAAAATATATATATATATTACAATTTTAGTTGTGGTTCGCGTTCGAAACCCTACAGGAACAGAGTGTATGCTTGAGAAAATGTTACACAGGAATGGAAGAATGGACTCAGAGTGACTGTATAGTCATACTATGGGAATAGTTCTTTAATTACACAGAAATGATATCGCATTGCAACCGAACTATGAAAAGTACCCATTAAAGAAAATGAAGGCACGAAGGCCTGTTTATATAGACAAATAACTTAAAGCTATTAGGGCTTTTATTTAAGGAAACGACCCTACCCTTTAGGGTTTCGACAGCCAAAGGAAGAAAACCACAATTTGGAAGACTGGGAATACCTGCAAAACAAGAGAAGTGTTTCAAGGTTACATACCGTAATTGTTTTTAAAAACCAACAAGAAAAAACTACAGAGAAAGGAGATAAGGTGGGTTTCTGGGTGACTTACTAGAAGAGACAGGAATGCTGAGTAAAGGAAGAGCTCTGGTTGAAACTGACAAGGGCCTGCTCACAAGGAGCCAAGCTGATTAGAGACATCATAAAAATTCAGAAGATATTCAATCATAGACATAGAGCTTACCTTTGAGTTTTTTTCGAGCTGAAAGTGGACAAAGGAACCCTTGGCAACCTCAACCTGCAAGTATAGAAGAAATCAGTTAGATTTATAGTTAAAAACAGAAGGAAGAAACTTGAATACGATAGGTTGAGACGTCTCCAAGAGATAAAAACACTAGAATTTACCAAATCAACGAAGAATCGTTGAATGCCACTGTATGGTTTTTTAAAACCCTTGCCATAGCAAACAATGGAATGGGAGCAGAGTAAGGCCACAATATCAGTGGAAGAAGTAATGGAATAACCTCATAGAAGTAGAATAATCACAGAAGAAGACCTCGTGAAGCTAATTCTAACAGTCGAAGAACAGAAACCCTCACAAGAGCTCGGCAGGTGAACCAAAAGACTAACGACTGATAGTGTTAGGCTTGTTAGCACGGGGAGAATGTTTCGAGATCCTTGACAAGTTTCAAATCCATTCCAGTTCATGAGGACAAGCTAATTAAGTCATAGAGGATTGTAAATAATAAAATCAAATCTTCCAAGTACCATACGAACCATCACAAATATCAAAACAATAAATATCCATAATTTCTCGAATTCATAAGGTATCTGTACCATAGGATATATATGTTATAATTTTTGGTTCTTTTAAGTTTTATTTAAAAAAATTTGGGAGCACAGACTCACTGTAAGGGCTGGGCCCCATCACAAAAAAGGTACCCATTGATCCTCATCAGCATTTTTATTAATGAGGCCTATATTTTCTTCATTTTTCATTATTTTCATTCATTTTCCTCCTAACATGCAACCTGTGACCTTTCATATTCCTTTTCTTCTAATTTCCATTATTTCATGAATAAATTGCCAAAAATGCCATTTTCCTTTCCAAAGGATTTTCCATATCCTTTGCCAATATCCTTAGCCATAATAATTGAAATGAATAGCCACACTAGAACTTTTTCCAACATTTATCTTGGAATGAGTGTCTCATAACCGTGGTTATCAATTTTCCTTTATTAACCTTTATTACATGGAATATTTTCCAGGGTTGTCACAGATTCCTCCCCCTTCGGGGAACACCATCCTTAGTGTTCAATGACACCTACAACCAACAAGACTACTAAAATAGAAACATATAGCTTTGGTTGTTGTAGTATTTACAATTATCAACCTACTGAGAGGCAAACCATCATCAAAGAATAACAACATGACAACCATAATGACATGACAACCATACTAGTTATTTTAGCTTTATAACACAGCTCATGGAAGTATTTACATCCATATACATATGTACATATACCAAAAAATCACATCAAAACATATACCCAAAAAATATGCCAAAAAATATATCGAAGACATTCACTCAACTAGCAAATAAAGAATGACACATACTCTGCATCCGATATGTCATCTACCATGTAGCTTCATCATGTCCAAAGTTCTTCTAATGAAATTTAACCTACTCGATTTCGCGGTTCCACAGCATGAGAATGTTTCTCTGCAATATGCACTGAGGTTTCAATTGGAATTTTCCATCTGGATCCACTTACAATATAGTCCAGTCAATCACATGATAAAAATATTTAACATATTTTTTAAGTAATGATACATGGAAAACATCATGGAATTTCACTATTATATGCAGTGTAAGTCGATAGGTTACTAGTCCAATCCTTTCAAGAATCTTGAATGGTCCACAAAACCAAGGTGCGAACTTGGTACATGATCTAATCCGTAAGGAGCTCTTCTTGGGCTTGATGCATAAGTGTATTTGTTTGCTAACCTCAAACTCCCTAAACAACTTGTTCTGGTCTACATATCATTCACACCTTTCCTGTTTTGCTTTTAGATTCTTCTTAATTAGTTGCTTTTATTGTTCCATTTTCACTAACATGTCTCATCCAATCAATACCCTATTCATTGAATCACTCCAGCTAATGGGAGTATTATAAATTCTCCCATACTATTCATCTAACGATCTCATCCTTAGTGACTCCTCGTAACCATTGTTGTAAGCAAACTCAACCAACCAAAGGTACTCGTCCGATCTTCTATGTTGTTGCATCACATGCATCCTCAACATGTTCTCCAATCTGTTGTTGACCCTCTTTTTCTGTCTATATTGCTACGGATGATAGTTGTATTGAATGTTATGTCTATATCTAAACCTGTAAACAACTCCTTCCAAAACTTGGAAGTGAACTTTTCATCCCTGTTTAATACAATATTCTTCAGAAAACCATGCAATATAAACACATATTTGATGAACACTTGTGTCACATCACTAGCTAAATACGTAGTCTTCACTGTAATGAAGTGTGCTACCTTAGTCAGCTTGTCTGCAAAAACCATGATGGAATCATTTTTTCTAGATGTACTCGACAAACCTGTGATGAAATCAATGAAAATGACCACCCATTTCAATTTTGGAATCTAAATCGGTTGTATTAATCTACCTGGATGTTTACACTCTGTCATTAACTATTGACAGTCCAAACATCTAGCCACAAACTCTACAACATCCTTCTTCAGGTTCAGCTAATAGTAGAACTTATTTACTTCTGTCAATGTCCTTTTAGTGACTTGAATACGGTTTCACATGAATCTCTCTCAAGATAATCTACTTGAACTCACTACTGTCTAACACATATATCATGTCCCTAAATTTGATCAAGCCATCTGGCGAGAGATGATAGTCCACATCCTATGCACTTGTACGTCCACCTGTACCTTTACCTTCAAAATCTTTTTTACATGTACCTATACTCTACTGTAACATGTGCCTAAGCACCATGTACATATTATCCTCCTAACCAACTTGTAAGATCTGATCCCATAAGTGTGTCCCATAAGAACACATAGATGCTATATGATTCAATTTTATCCTCCTGCTAAGAGAATCTGAAACCCATTTATCTTCACCCTTGATGTACCTGATCCAAAATTCAAAATTGTTGATCATGGCCAACCATGTAGATTGTTTGGAATTCAAATTCGGATGGTCAAACAAGTATCTCAACCCACTATGATCACTCATCAGTACAAACCTCTTGCCAAGAAGATAATTCCTCCACATATTCAATGCATGAATGATCGCTTCCAACTCAATATCATGTGACATATAATTCTTCTTGTGCCCATTCAGTTTCTGTGACTCATAACATACTACCTACCCATCGTGCATTAGAAATCCACCAAGCCCTCTCTTGTAAGCATCTGTGCACACTAAAAATTCATTTTCTAGATCTACAATCTCTATCACTAGAGAATTTGTCAAAAACTTCTTATATTTTTCAAAAAAAATTGCACATTAATCTTTGCATTGAAATTTCTTACCTTTCCTATGCAGTGACGTAATGGGATATGCAATCTAGGAAACGTTCCTGATGAACCTCCTATAATATCCTTATAACCCCATGAATGATATTACCTCATCCACATTTGTAGGATCTTCCCACTCCATGATAGTTGTTATCTTCTCTAGATCAACTGTTATGTTCTTCTAGGAGAACACATGGCATGTGTAATGTACTTCTTTCTAAAAGAAACTACATTTATTGAGCTTAGCATACAACTGATGCTCTCTCAACAATCTCAACATTGCTGCTAAATTCTTGGCATGCTCTTTGTCATTTTTAAAATATATCAAGATGTCATCAATGAATACAATAGAAAAATTTCCAAGATACAGATGAAACACATTATTTATCAACCACATAAAAGTAGTTGGAGCATTAGTCAAAAAAAATGGAACTATAACAAACTCATAATTTCCTTACGTACCTCTTGATATCCAGATTTCAAATCAATCTTCGAGAACGCTTTTGCTCCATTTAGCTGATCGAATAAATCATCAATCCTCGACAATGGGTACATGTTCTTGATGGCCACCTTGTCCCAAAGTGATTGAGAACCCAAGTCGCTCATATGAGCTTGCCTGAGTGTGATTGTAGCATTTTTCTGCTAGTGCTATGCTAGACACAATGAGATTTAAGTCTAATTTCCAGGGCTAGAACCCAGTCACTACCAAAAACTCCATGAAACCTCCAAAAATTAATAGTAACATAGAAAAAATGATGTAGATGAAAACACTTGAACAAAGACTTGAATGGACCCCTACTATCCATGACATGAATTTCGTCAAACATATCACAATTATGCATTCTACATATCATAATAACAAATTTGTTCATAAGGGTCTCATACTTATATGAGAACCGCTAAGAAGCATTGATGCCTTATCACATTAGATGCATTTTCATTAGTTAGGTTATATGTTAATTGTTTATTCATTTATAAATCAAAACATGATGAGAGTCGTACATGATTATTGTCATAAAATGTATTCATAACGATAATATAAACAACAAAAACAATAAGGATGAAACAAGCATAACTGCCACATATGAACTAGTACATTTTCACATAAAATACCAAGGATATAAACAATTATTAAAAAATGAAAAATCCAACCATGTTTAGGACTTCCATATACCACCCAACCATATATTGCTTGAACAAATATCTCTTCAGCCAACTACCACCATGCCATATTATGAGCATGAATGTGGGAGTCAAAACCAAAAAAATCAACTAGGGGTTCTCAAGGATAAGCCATATCACCCTCATCCATAAAGCCAATATTCACCGCAATCCTCACTAGATCAGTAAGCCATAAACAAAAATGAATGAAACTGGACTTCTCCACCTACACAAGGAGAAATTCATGTGTCTCCTATTCTGTAAGCTTTACCACAATCCATAGTCCAATCTAGGGATCATTAGGTTATAGTTGAGACACCAGCCTACAGCCTTTACTGTATATCCCACCATTCACTGACCAAGTATTCCTATGTATATTCGAGGGAAACAACCTCTAGGATTTACTCTACATCCCTCCATTCACTAGTTGAGGATTCCTATACCCACCGAGACAAAATCCTTGGCTTTACTGCAACCCGTAGTTCAGTTTAGGGGTTACTAGGTGTGTGGAAGTAATGCAATCCATAGTCCAATTCAGGGATTACTAGGTCATGTGTTCTTCCATTTAAAGATCCACCTCAATCAATTTCAAATCCATCCAACAATCCAACTCAACCAAAACATGAGAACCCCATCACACCATAGCTATCTGGAAATGACAATGTAAGGTTGAAGAACATTGTCATACCTGGAAAAAACCATGCCAATGACAACAATAAAACTAAGAACACACATGCTTAACCATCCATGTCAAATCTAGCAAGGAAATCGCACATGAAAATCAATACGTGCAAGTGAACTTGATGTAGTTGTTTGATCATGCTCTTCCTTGCTTCGTATTTGTTTCATATTTTCCTTTCTTCATCCAATGTTGAAGTCCTCCAAGAAAACTCTAAGTTTCCAAGAGTGTGATAGAGAGAGAGAATAAAGAGAGAGCTCTAAAACTGAACTGAAAAAAGGGTACTCATTGATCCTCATAAACCTTTTTATTAATGAGGCCTCTATTTTCTTCATTTTATATTATTTTCCTTCATTTTCCTCATCAAATCAAACATTTGATCTTTCACCTTCTTTTCTCATTATTTACATTATTTCATAAATATATTGCCAAAAATTTCATTTTCCTTTCCAAATATTTTTTCATTTCCTTTGCCAATTTCCTTAGCCATAATAACTAAAATGAACACCCACACTAGGATGTTTTGCTCAAGATTCAACTTCTAATAAGCGTCTCATAACCGTGGTTATTATTTTTCCTTTATTACCTTTTATTACATATAATTTTCACAGGGGATGTTACATGATGTCTTCCTTATTTGAATAAAATTTCAGACAACCATTTTTTCCAATTTCACTTGCATTCCAAGAATAACTCAAATTTTGCCATAATAGTGAAGAAATTTGGAGATCCAAAAAAATCATGACCACACGTAGAAGCATGATGGTGAGGATTAGGGAAACTTTAGGGGTTAATATTCACAAGTGGGCTCATTTCCCACCTTTTTCCAAAAGAAGGATTTGTCATTTTCATTTCTTCTAAAAATGATTTGCCCAAGTTTATAGGATAAAGTCTTATCACCTTAAAAATCACCATAATTTTATAAATACTATATAAAATAATTATAAAATTAATTACTTCGGCAAATTTATTGCCAAATATTTTTATATTTTTTTATTAGAGATCATTAAGATTTGTTAAGGTTTCTAAACTTTAAATTTAAATTTCCATCCTTAAAATTTTCCACAAATTTTCACTGTTGATAATCAATCTTATATGGGGAGTATGTTATCACGATTGGAGAGAAAAAAAATATTGATTGGCAAAACCATAATCATGAATTTTTAATCCAAGATCCACATCATTGAGGCTTCAAGGAAAAACCAATGAAATGCTACATTATGAAAAATGACATGAGGAAGTTTGATGGTAACGATTATCTCACACTTTTGATCTACCCCAAGTGGAATTATTAGAAAAGTTAAATGTTCCATACTTGTTTTTAGAACAAGACCAACATGTATGGTATCAATGAACTTGTGAAAGAAAAAGGCCCATGTTATACCTTGGTCCATTTTACAAAAGTATTGATATAGAGAAATATATTATTTAGTCAATTAGTAAATCTTTGACTCTAGTTAAAGAGCACATCCAACAATTCGAAAGGATGAGTCTCATATTAAAGAATATTTTATAGGATTACTAGTTAGACCTATTTATTGGATATTGAAAAGGATGAATCCAACAAGAGTTTCATATCCTTGAACCCAAATATGTAAAGTGTGCTTTCATTCTAGAAAAATTTTAAATTAAAAACATGGCCGCTAGAAACTCAATCACTCATAAATATAACGAAGATTATTGTCCCTCTCCTAAATCAACAAGGTTGAATCATCAACAAATGGCCAAAATAAGATCAAATGGACTATGTTTCAACTATGACAATATTCATCAACAAATGGTTGAAATAAGATCAAAGGGACTATGTTTTAACTATGACAATATGTACAAAATGAAGTGAGAAGAAATTATTCTATATAACCTTTGGAGAGGACAAATATCAAGAATTGGAACCATCACAAGGTCTGGAGCTAGTAAATATTATTCCAATAATATATCTTCATGCATTGGTTGGCATCAATTCTCCACAAATCCTCAAGATAAAAGAATATATCAAAGATAAAAATGAAAAGGTAGGAAGTACCCATAACTTCATTAATTACAAATTAGTAAAACTTCTCAATTGTTTCTTATATCTAACACCATAGTTTCAAGCAATGATTGTAGATGGAGGCGCCCCAAATTGTTGAGGGAAGTTTCATAGTATGAAGCTCAATATGGGGGAGAAATTGATGGATTGTCCATGATTGCAATACAAATAGATTAAATGGTGTTTGTATTGTATTACCAATAAGAGCTTACGCTCATTGGGAATAATGGCCTCTAATTTTCAATTTTCAAGATCTCTTCATTAGATTTACCTCATAAGTGAAGGAAATTGAGCTTATAAGTATCCAATGAAAACACTCTAAAGAATTTAATTAATGTACTATTTACACATTAAAACTCTCATATAAATTCTATATTTTCTTTTTAATATAATTATAATTTTCCTAAACTTAATTTCAGTCTCGTAGATTTATTTGTTAATTGGTTCAGTTGATTAGTGGAATAGCTAAAATAATTCACAGATTAGCTGTTATGGCTATTATACCTTCATATGAAAGAGAGAAACATGCAAGAGATCGGAATATTTAGAGGGGTTTGAGAAAATGACTCGGTGATTTGGTTTTGCTTCTTAGTGGTAATGTGACTAGAAAAGCACAAGTGATATAAATAGAGAAATTATAATTCATGAACGAGATGTAGGAGTGCATTAGGGCTAAGGATGTAATCAACTAACGATGTATTCAACGCTGAATTTGAGAGTTGAGAAAATGCAATAGGGAATAGGGTAGTATTTCATGGCAATGTCACTAGTATTTCATGGTAATGTGTAATGTGACGTCAGAAGCACTTAGATACAAATTGAACCACTTTGAATCATGACCTACATCGACCTAGATGTAAGAGTGCAATAGGGTTATGGATGTGTTCAATGAGAAATTTGGAACACGCATGCGAGAGCTGTTTGAAATTAAGTATCTCTGTCAGAGATAGCTATAGTTTAGTGAAGTTTCCAAAAGTAGACAAATCAATTTCTACCTCAGGTTCGCTGGTCAACGTAACAAGCCACCGTTAACACGCCCTTGCAAGATCTCCTTTTGGAACGTCATGTCCCTCAACAATTCTATGTAGCTTTCGGTATGAAATGAGGTCAATGTATGGATCAAATCGATTGAAAATTCAGATTTATGGTTTTAATTTCACGAAGTCTAAGTGTGGTTTAGATGCTTGTTTTTCTACGCCGATTATTTTTGAAGGAGTATGACTAAATATTTTCGACAAGATAGATGCGAGAGTCAGAGCTTCGAAACGCCAGTTATAAAAGATATTTTGATATAACCTCGACAAACCTATACCACACTTTTCGAAATATTACAATCGGATGCCATATAGCACCTCAAAACATAGAAACATAAAATAAAGCAAAGCAAGTTGCAAAAACCAAAGCAACTTGTCAACGTACATGATGGTGGGAAAAAGTACTCAACATTGACACAGAAAGTGGCTACATTAACGCACTTTCACGCTGTGCTGAAAATTTTGTTAAGTGGTTGACTTATCTCACATAAAAGGCTCATGAAGTTTATCATAACCCATTCTCTTTACGTGGAAGGATATCTGTGGATGGTGGACAAAGTTTATAACAAAACATATGTGGTAAATTAAAAAACAAAAAAAAGCAAACAAACTAGATATGACACTGAATAAAAAAAAAAGTTCAAATGTCTATTTTTCCAACATAAAGTACTCGAGCAGAGAGAACAACTCAAAATTAAAATTAACCTAACAATAAGCAATTAACTATATTACACCACAATTCCATTAAACAAAAAGAGGCATTCATAGATTCGAGCAAAAGAGTCAAACCTAACCATAAGCAATTAGCTATATTATACCAAGAATTATAACAGAAAGAATCATTTAACTCCATTAAATAGAAATAATAATTTATACATAGCTTCACCTTAATTAAAATATTGAAAACACGTGAATTTTGTATTGTTGGAATTTTTGGTTATTTCAGAACAACTGAGTGGAAATAAAAAAAAATTCTCTGCTAACACAGAGAGATCAACATAGAAATTGTGCACAGAGAGAGATGGAGGGAAAACTCTATTTCTATTAAAAGAAATGCTTGACTGCTACAAAATTAAAACTTTCTTCAGAACTACTGTGTTCTGGATTTACCAAATGAAAGACTTCTTTCAGCTGCTACAACACACAGCGCTTCAACAAAAAACTTGTTTTCTGCTCCCTCTTTGTCTTGCTTTCACTGCTATGCACACAATGCTCTCTGTATTCTTTTCTACCTTCGGGCATTTTCACACAGTCAATGCGCTCACTATATTTTTTCCATTGCAAAGCTTATATATATATATATATATATATATATATATATATATATATATTCATAACCTAAGTTCTAATCATATGAAATAAAACATATGTCACGGCAAATAAAAAACTAAATAAATAAAAACATTTAACATTGTACATTCTGTGGAGTCAAAATACTATGCAAGGGCCTATTTCATTACCCCACGGAGCTCCTTTAATTGGTTCAGAGGAAGGTGACATCACCTTCTCCGGTAGGTCAAATTCAACCTTCGCAAAACATATTGGATGTCGTCAGAATGACGTTGGCTACACGTTAAATGTGGTTGGTGGAGGATTTAATGACTGGTAGGTGTGAGGACAAGTGCGCGAAGGTGCACAAATTTAAATGTGGGAGGTTGCATGTAAATTCCAAACAAGACTTTGTCGTTGTTGTTGTCTTTCGAATTTTCCATCAACATTTAAGATTGTCCTTCTACTACTCTGCATGAAGTTGGAATTAATTTCCAACACTTCCCCTTAATTACAACTGTTGGTTTCTTACATACCCAGGCATTTGCTGATATAGTTAAAACTCTTCTGCCCCAATGGTTTTGTTAATATATCAGCAAATTTCTCGTCTGTTCTACAATGCTTCAGAACTATTTCTCCATTACTCACTAACTCTTTGATGTAGTGATACTTGGCATCAATGTGTTTCGTTCTCTTATGAAACACTGAATTCTTGGATAAAGCTATAGCTGAGCTATTATCACAGTAAATTTTTGTGCCTTTTACCTGTTCATGACACAAACTTCTCAACATTCTTCTCATCCATACTGCTTGACATGTTGTTGTTGTAGCTACCACATACTCTGCCTCTCTTGTTGATAAAGCAACAATTGGCTATTTCTTGGAATCCCATGAGATGGCTCCTGACCCATATGGAAAACATATCTAGAGGTGCTTTTCCTGTCATCTATACTTCCAGCCCAATCACTATCAGTATATCCAATAAATTCAAAATTTTCTGAAGTGGTGTATTCAATCCCATATCTCTTTGTTCCTTTCACATACCTCAGAATTCTTTTTGCTGCTTGCCAATGTGTTTCCTTTGGCCTTTCCATAAATATAGAGATTAAAATAACAACATGAATAATATCTAGCCTAGTTGCAGTCAAATACATAAGGCTGTCAACTATGCTATATACAAACTTGGATCAAAATCCTTGTTGTTGTCTTCTTTTCTTAACTTCAATCCCATCACTTTAGGAGTAATTGCTGCCTTGCAATCCTACATGTTAAATCTTTCCAAAATTTCTTTAAGATACTTTGCTTGAGAAATAAAAATTTTATTTTCATTTTTCTCTATTTCTATTCCTAAGAAGTATCTCAATGATCCCATATCAGTCATCTTAAATTCGTCTTTCATGATTGCTTTAAAATTTGCAATGAGGTAAGCATCATTACCTGTAAATATCACATCATCAACATACAAAGCAACAATGAACATCTTACCATATTTTTCTTTGATGTATAATGTGGGTTCTCCTTCACATTTCTCAAACCCATTTTCCAGTATATAGGCATCTATGATATTGTACCATGCTCTTGGTGCTCGTTTCAGCCCATATAGAGCTTTCTTCAATTTGCATACTTTGTGCTCTTGGTATTCTTTATCATAGCCGAGAGGTTGTTCAACATATAGATCTTCCATCAATACTCCATTTAGGAATGTTGATTTCACATCCATTTGGTAAGATTTCCACTTGTGTTGTGTTGCTATGGACAACACTGCTCTTACTGTTTCAATTCTTGCAACTAGTGAAAAAGTTTCCTCATAATCTCTTCCTTGTTGCTACTTGTATCCTTTGACAACAAGTTTGGCCTTGTGCCTTTCAATCTTACCTTCAACATTGATTTTTTTTATGTAAACCTATTTTACTCTAATAACCTCCTTACCTTTTGGGACATCAACTAATTCCCATGCCTTATTTTTCTCTATGGCATTTATCTCTTCATCCATAACATCTATCAATTTCTTATCTTTTATAGCTTATAGAAAATGAATAGGATCCTTTACATCAAAATACAATGAAAATAAAGAGTTCATACCTTCATTTGCTGCCTTTTGCTCATAAATTTCATTGAAACTTCTGAACCTAGTTCTTCTTTCACTTGTTGAATTTGTGCTTGTAGAAGCACTCAAATCTGCTCCTTGTGATGTTCTTAGAGAAGCATTGTCATCACTTCTCAAGGGTGTTCTCATACCTACTTGTGGTGTCTCTTATTGTCCTTGTATTGGTGGAGGTGGTGCTACTAATGAGAGATGTCTTTTAGCCATTTCTTCCTCATCTTCATCATGAGAGAAACAAGTTTTTACATCGATTTTTTTTTTTTTTTCAATGCTTCCATCCCAAGCTTCTTCCTCAATAAATTGTACATCTCTGCTTATCATAAATTTCTTTGTGGATGGGTTATATAGTCTGTATTATTTGGATTCTTCACTGTATATAAAAAATATGCACTTCTCCCCTTTACTATCCAAATTCTTCTTTAGTTTATCTAGAATGTGTGCATAAACCACACAACCAAAAACTCTCATGTGGGTGACAAACTATTTTGTGCCACTCCATGCTTCTTCAGGAACTTTTCTCATTACACTTTGTTGGACATCTATTGAAAAAATATGCTGCACAATGTACAACTTCAGCCCTATATTCATTTGGCAAATGTTTTTTCTTCAACATGCTTCTTACTATGTCCATGATGGTTTGGTTTTTCCTTCCAGCAAATCCATTTTGTCGTGGTGCATACCTTGCTGTAAATTGCTTGTGTACCCCATTTTCTTTGCAAAAATGAAGAAATTATTTAGAGATATATTCTCTTCCTCTGTCTGTTCTTAAGACCTTAAAATGCTGCCCACTTTGATTCTCTACAAGAGCCTTAAAATGGTAGAATTTATCAAACACTTCACTCTTCAGCTTCAAGATATAAACCCTAGTTTTTCTTATGTAATCATCAATAAAGTTTAGCATATAATGGCGTCCTGCTAATGATGGTGTTTGCATTGGTACACACAAATTTGAATGTACAGTTTTTAAGGGTGCTTTTGACCTTAAGCTCTTTCTTAACGGAAATCTTTCTCTATTTTGTTTTCCCAAAATGCAGCCTTCACATAGGCTGTCTAGCTTTTCAATCAATGGTAGTCCCTTTACCATTCCTTTCCTATGAAACAAATTCAGACCTCCAAAGTTGAGATGTTGAAATAACAAGTGCTATAACCAGTTTTAATCTTTTTCTTCTCTTTGGAATGTCTCTTGTGTCACTGCTACTATTGCAACTCCTTTCTTCAAATCTGCTCTCATCTTGAGAGGAAACATTCCATTTCTTGTCATCTTCAATTGTGCAATGAATTTATTTCTGTGTGGTTTATCTATGATGGTACATACATCATCCTCAAAAAATATACTCTAGCCTTTCTGAATGAGTTGTCCAATTCTCAAAAGGTTACACTTCATATCGGGCACATAATAAACAACTAATATGGTTTTTATTTCTTCTTTCTTTGTCAATACACTCACATTGCCTTCTCCCATGACAGAGACTTTACTATCTATCCCCAATGTTACTTGAGACTTCACATGTTCAACAATCATGGAAAACATAGAATTTTTTTCAGTCATATGGTTTCTACATCCTGAATCTAGAAACCATATATCTTCATTTTTCTCTTCAGTCAAATTACATGCTAAAAGAAAATTTTCTTAATTGAGATTTTCTTTTGTAAAATTAGCACTGGGTTTACTACCCATGTCACTATGTTTCTTCCTACATTCATTGGTAGAATGCAAATACTTCTTACAATAATGAAATTGGACTTGGGATTTATCATAACTTTGTCCATGTGCTTGATTTTGTCCACCTTGTTGGTTGTTGCCTTGGCTTTGATTCTGATTTTGATTGCTTCCCCTTCCACTAGTATTTACAGGGTTGTTTCTACCTTTGTTTTGGCTTTTGCCTCTTCCTTTTGCCTTTTTAGTTTCCTCTTCCCTCACCTGTTTCTCTTCCAAAGGACATTTGGGTCTTGAAGACATGCTCCAAAGATGAGTCTGATATTCTGCTCAATTTTTGTTCATGTTTCATCAATGATGCATGAAGCTCATCAATAGTAAACTTTGAAAGATCCTTTGTCTCTTCAATGGTTGTTACTATCACCTCAAATCTTGAGGGTAATCTCCTCAATACTTTCTCCACTATTCTTCTTTCTTCTATTGTCTCTCCATGAGATCTCATTTGGCTAAACAACCCAATCAAAAATGTGAATAATGAGTCTATTGTATCAAACTCTTTCATGCAAATGACTTCAAAATATCTTCTCATTAATTGAGACTTTGTTGTCTTTACCTTCTCCATGCCCCGATAGGTTGTCTTGAGGGCATCCCATGCATCCTTGGACCTCTTTACTGCTACAATTCTTGTAATATGCTTTCATTTATTACCTGATAGAGACGAAAGAGGGATTTTGAGTCCTTCCTCCTATTAATATTCAGCATATCCTGTCTGCCTGTGTTAAAGAATTATAAGCTTGTTCATCTGTTGGTTCTTCTATACCGTCTTCAAATAGCTCCCACAAAACTTGAGAGGCAAACAGGGCTCTCATTATGATTTCCCAATAGTCATAGTTCTTCCCATTGAATTGTGGGA
The DNA here is from genome assembly GCA_034641835.2 of Pinus albicaulis. Classification (NCBI taxonomy): domain Eukaryota; kingdom Viridiplantae; phylum Streptophyta; class Pinopsida; order Pinales; family Pinaceae; genus Pinus; species Pinus albicaulis. The sequence continues at coordinate 409,172,187 of CM076578.1, read as the reverse complement.
GTTGATTATTTCCCATACTCATGCTTGTGTTGGCTCCTGCCATAGTTAGGTTACTGCACTATGCAATAAAAACTCGACTGTGTTTTTTTAAATAAAAATTCTCACTGCTGAGAGATAAACTTTTTCTTCAAGATAATTCCTTCTACAGTTCTCTGGACTGTATTTTTTTTAAAGAAAACACAAAGCAAACTCTGTTTTGGTAAATACTTGGCTATGGTGATATTTTACACTGCCGGTCAAAAGCCTCAACAACTCTTTCCTTCCTTCAGCTTCTTTGGCAAATGCAAAGATACTAGACTAGCTCTAATACCATGTTGGAATTTCTGATTATCCCGAAACAATTGAGAGGAAATAAAAAAAATCCTTTTCTAACACAAAGAGATCAACCTAAAAATTGTGCACAAAGAGAGATGGAGTAAAAACTTTGTTTCTATTAAAAGAAATGTTGGACTGTTACAAAATTAAAACATTCTTTAGAAATACCGTGTTCAAGATTTACAAAATGAAATACTTCCTTCGGCTGCTACAACACACAACGCTTCAACAAAAAGCTTGTTTTCTGCTCCCTCTTTGTCTTTCTTTCACTGCTACGCACACAATGCTCTCTGTCTTCTTTTCTGCCTTCGGGCATTTTCACACAGTCAACGCACTCACTATAATTTGTCTATTACAAATATTATATATATATATATATATATATATATATATATATATATATATACTATAAAATATTCATAACCTAAGTTTTAATCATATGAAATAAAACATATGTCGGAACAAATAAAAACTAAATAAATAAAGCATTTATCACTGTATATTCCATGGAGTCAAAATACTATGCAAGGGCCTATTTCCATACCCCACGGAGCTCCTTTGATTGGTACAGAGGAAGGTGACATCAACTTCTCTGGTGGGTCAAGTTCAACCTTTGAAGCCCATATTGGATGTCGTCAAAATGAGGTTGGATATGCGTTAAGTGTGGTTGATGGAGGATTTAATGTCTGGTAGGTGTGAGGAAAAGTACATGAAGGTGCAGAAATTTAAATGCAGAAGATTTTGTGTCAATTCCAAACAAGAATTTTCTGTTGTTGTTGTATTTCGAATTTCCCATCAACATTTATGTTTGTCCTTCTACTTCTCTCCCTACAGTTGGAATTAATTTCCAACAGGTATCTGTAAAGCATGAGTGTGTTGCACACATTGACTCCACGAGAATTCAACGAGTGAAAGCCAAAGCCAACCACTTTTAAAGCCAAAGAAAAAGGGAAAGCCAAATCCAACCATTTTTAAAGCCAAAGCCAGGCACTTTTAAAGAAAAATAAAAACATAAAAAACATTTCCATAATTCCATTAGCAGAGATGCATGTGCATCTATCTACCTTTCGACTAGTTATTTCATTCGAATATTGTTTATTTGTACCTTAATATTTTTCATGGCTAGCTAACTCTTTCGGTCAAACTTATAATTTCTTGGAATTTTTCGCCCATGAAAGATTTTAATTGAAACCCAATCTTGTAACATCCATTATATGTGAATTACGGCAAAAACTATAGAGATAATTACATTTCTTGGAAATATTTTGAAAGGTGTAGAATACCCTTGTCTATATTTCATAGAAAACAACTAGAATTCATACAATATTTTATATATTTATCAACATTGATGGCTCAGTAGTGCAACATTTAGAATACAAGTATCAGACATAACTAGACAATTAACACAAGAAGGAATGGAAGAGAACAATTATTTTGAATGTGAAGCTTTGACTTAATACTTAGCACTGATTATCTGAGTCATAGTAATATAAAAAATTATGAAATTTTCATAGATCTAGAGATACCAATATCACAAAAAAGGTTTGCTGCAAAATTCTAAAACATGAATATAGAGAAGAATACCTCGCCTTACTTGCATGCCTGCTACCTACTTGTCTATTGTTTATTGCCTATGGATCTGTGAATAATTGAAGCCAAAGCTCCATAAGTTTGTATTTAGAGAGTAGGAATGTTGGAAATACTCCCAACCACTGTCACGAATAAAGTGGCAGCAGCCCACAACTAAATTGAATTTTTGTGAAGGACAATGAGTAGGTTTCAAATATGGAGGCGTTTCACACAAAATCAAAATAGAGTGCTCGAGCCCAAACTAGTGCATTTAATTTCCTTTCTGTCGTTGACTTACCTTTTTGTCCGTAGCGTCACAACCCAAAATTTTTAAGTTTAACTCTTAAGCCTTTCACCGAAACTTATTTCCCCACCGATGCGATTGTGTGATCCATCAACCTTGCCCCATTACCAAACCACTGCAAACCTTTGTTTTCTATTATTCCTTACCTTTTCCGCATTTCACACTTATCGTGGTTTACTGGGTTGTAGCCTAGACATTACAACATTTAGGTTCTAACTTTAACCCCCTCACCGAAAACTTGTGATGTTGCAATGCGACATTGTCATCACACATCTGAAATCTTATCGTTTGCCTTTTAGTGCTCCCGCAACCCACACTTCACACATTTTATGTTTTACCTTTTGGCGTGCCTACAATTTCACACTTTGCATGTTTTACGACTTACCTTTAAGCCACCTACAAGTTATTCTATTTATGTTGCGATGTGATCACAATCGCACGTCACAAGCTTAGGAGGGTAGCACCTACAAGGTTTTTTTTTTAGGATGTGATGTGATCGCAATTGCATATCTCAAATCTCAACGGATAGCACCCTCAAACTAAATTTTTTAAGTTGTGCTGCCACGTCCATCGCACATCGCAATTGCAAAAACATAATTTTTCATGTATCGCGTAAGTTAAAATTTATAATCATCGATTTGTGATTTGCGATGCAGGACATGGATGCGATGTGTTTTTAGATCTGAAACCTATAAAATTTTAGGTCCACCAATTTTTTTTTGTACACTGTATTTGTGTAGAAATAGTAGAACAGGTAGAAGGACCTTTTGGTTGTTAACAGTCCCATCCTGTATTTAATTGCCTTAAATTTCCAGGCTTCGGCCATTTTGTATTAAAATAAATGTATTTCTCATATGTGCAAAGAGAGAGATGAATGAATAAAGAAGAGTTGAATAAATTGAAAAAGAGTTCCTCTCCTATGCTCGTTATCTGTCTGGGTATAAATTTTGTTTTCCACATATAATTCCATTCTCTACATTATGGGGGAAACACATACCTCTATTATTTGTTTTATTTCCAATTTATAACATGGTATTAGAGCATGTCTAGGATCTCAGTGAAAGAACGAGTCTTTATTGAAGAAGATGAAAGGTTTTTTTTTAGAAGCAGATTCTACAGCAGTGAGAAGGTTTGTTTACATATTCAAGATGGCAGTAGCAGCCACAAGCCTAACTAATCCCCAACTACCACATTTCAATGGGAAGAATTATGATTATTTGGCCGTTACAATGAAGGCCATGTTTTCTTCACAAGATATTTGGGAGCTGGTGGAATATGGTTTCCAGGAACCAGTAGATGCAACAACATATAATATTTTGACACAAGTAGAAAGAGATTTGTTGAGGGATAATAAGAAGAAGGATTCCAAATCCCTCTTCTATATTTTCCAAGTTATAAATGAGAGTATTTTCCCAAGGGTGTCAGTAGCAACGAAGTCTAAGGAGGCATGGGATACCCTCGAGAGAACCTATCAAGGCATGGCAAAGGTGAAGACAACAAAACTTCAAATGTTAAGAAGAGATTTTGAAAATCTTTGTATGAAAGAGTCTGATAATATATACTCATTCTTTACGCATGTGATTAGGTTGGTTACCCAAATCAGGTCTCATGGTGAGACACTTGAAGAAAGGAGAATAGTTGAGAAAGTCTTAAGAAATCTACCATCAAGTTTTGATGCCATAGTAGTGGCCATAGAAGCAACAAAGGATCTTTCACATTTTTTAGTGGATGAGCTTCATGCATCACTGATATCTCATGAGTGCAAAATAAACAGAGCAAAAAAATCCTCATTTGAGCAGGCATTTAAGACACAAATGTCTTTTGGTTATGGTAGAGGTCGAGGAATATCAAACTATCGAGGAAGAGGAAGAAGCCCACACAGAGGTGGAAGAAGCAGCCCTACAAGAACAAGTGGAAGGGGCAGGAATCAGAATCCAAGCCAAGGCTCAAGACAGAATCAAGAACAAGGACAAAGGTATGATAAATCTCATGTCCAATTTCAATATTGCAAAAAGTATGGTCATTATGCAAATGAATTTATAAATAAGAAAAATGACATGGGTAGTAAACCAAGTGTAAATTTTACAAAAGAAAATTAGAACCATGGTAACGTGCTTTTAGCTTGTAATGTAGTACAGGAAAAACAAGAAGATATATGGTTCTTAAATTTAGAGTGTAGCAACCACATGATGGGAAACATAGCAATGTTTTCCTATCTAGATTAGAGTATAAAATCTGAAGTGACAACAGGGACTAGTAGCAAAGTATCTGTCATGGGAAAAGGAAGAGTAAACATACTGAAAAATAAGGGAGAGAAGAATTTCATGCCATATGTCTCTTATGTCCCTGGCCTAAAATGTAACCTTCTAAGCATTGGATAACTCATGCAAAATGGCTACAATGTCTTTTTTAAAAATAGTGTGTGCACAATCATGGATATACCTCCAAGTAGACAAATCATTGCAAAAGTGCATATGAAAATCAATAGAATGTTTCCTCTAAATATCATATCAAACTTGAAAGAAGGAAATGTTTTAGCAGCTGTCACGCAAGAAATATTTGAAGAAGAAGTGAAATATGAGAAGTAGTTATGGCATTTAATATTTGGACATCTCAATTTCAAAGTTTGGAACTTGTTGCATAGAAAAGGCGTGGTAATGGGATTACCACTCATAGAGAAACCATACAACCTATGTGAAAGTTGCATCTTGGTAAAACAACACAAAATCATTTCCAGTAGGAAAGAGCATAAGGGAAAAGGCTTCTTTGGATATTTTCCACTTAGATTTATGTGGATCGATGCAAAAACCATCATTAGGTGGTAGTCACTATGTTTTGACATTCTATTCTAGCCGTTACAACACCCTCCAAAATTTTGTCCCATTTTAAAATTTCTGAGCCCCTAACCTCTCGACAAAGATAAATTCTAACGTGTCCTTGGCCTAGAGCCTCAAGGGAGTTCTTTTCCATGCATTATCCCTTCAAATTTTTATCCAAGGCTGGGTCTTTTAGTAGCCAGTCACATAGTTGCGAACTCGCAAAAATCATAAAATAAAAAACTTTGCGACCGTCCAACCATTTGACCTAGCAACCTTGTGACCACTAGGTCATGAAGTCGTAAGGTTGCATGTTGATCTAAAACTTAAAATTTTCAACCATGTGACCATGAGACCATGTGACCTTGCGACCTCCAGGTCGCGAAATCGCAAGGTCGCAAGGTCGGGCATCCCTTAACCGCCCTAATTTGCGACTTTGCGACCTGCATTAAATGACCGCACGTGTGACCCATTTATAAATAAAAGGTTCACATAGGTCACATTCAACCTACGTGACAGAGCAAGTAATGTCTCTGACAAGCCAGCTGGAGCACATTTTTTCTTGGGTGAGTAGCCTAATCCTTCTACTGTTTCCTTTTTAGTTAATTGTTGCCTCGCCTGCCCTTTCCCCTTGCCTATTAATTACCATCTTAGCTTCATTTAAGCTCTTCAATAGCCCTGGTTAAAATTTTCACCTCCCCTCATGGTTTATACTTCTCTGCCTCCTCCTTTGAAAGCTCTCCTTACCCATCTATCTCAAGCAGCCTTCCTAGCCCACCTGCGGAAGCCTTAAGGCCCAGATTTATCCATTCCACTTGATTTTTTTCCCTCTTCACCATTCATTTCCCACATGTCATAATCACTGCAAAAAATCTCAAAAAAACCCTAGTGCTACCCCGTGACTCCGTGACTAGGCGACCTTGTGACCCTGCGACCTAGTCACTGAGTCACGAGGTTTCCAAGTCACCAAGTCGCAGTTCCTTGAGAGTTTACTCTAGTGCACCCTTGCGACCTTGATACCTAATCATAAGTATCAAATTCGCAAAGTCATTATTCCTTAAGAGTTCATGCTGGTGTCACCTTGTGACCCAGTGACCTAGTCGCAAGGTTTCCAAGTCGAAGTCTAGCCATTTCTTCAGATAATAGCTGGAAGGGGTCGCAGCGACCTAACCTGAGGAGTCATTTGTAAGTTTCATCGGTCTTAACATATTTATAATTATGTCATCCATCTTATCGTGGGGTTGTTTTATGAATATGCCAGGGAACATCGAAGCTGAGCTTGATTGTGTGTCCATCTTGTCGGCCTCAAGCGATATGGGCCCCATGGTAGTTTGAAAGAGAAACAAGAGTCCAGAAGTGGAAATATGAGAGGAAGGAATGCCCGCTTCCCCACCCCCACTCTATGGAGACACCGCCTGTGTGTTCAGGAAAGGGGACAAGATGAGTTGGTACCAGGTATATCAGTATTTTAAAAATTCTGAGTTTCCAGAGGATCTCCCAGATTGGTAGGTGTACATTCAGGTCAAGAGGTATAAACTCCACTATGAAGGCACCCATCCACCCATATTTACATGTGAATAGGTTATTGAATGGATCCTACAGAAGGCTGACTCCAGGATTTGGGTCATTCGTGATCATTCGGGGAATACATTCACTAACGTGAAGGGGCAAGATGTAGAAATCTACTATGCACTCCCTACTTGAGAACAAACTTTCAATGCTGATTGGGTAGCCACTCATGAAGTGGCCATACCAGAGAATTTGAGAGGATGGCAGGAGGACCCTGAGAGGCTCAAGGTTAAAAAGTATCAAGAATATAAAACGGAGGTCTTCAAGAAAGTCTACAATTTTTTGGTAGAAATGATGTTTAGGGTGTACAGCCAACCATTTTCCACTATTTTCAAAGGGACTTGGGTCCCCCTCATGTATGCTATCACTACATATGGCACCCAGTTCAATTGGGCCAACCTAATAGTAGCAGCCCTCAGATTGAATATATCAGTGGCATAGGCGCCCAAAGAAGGGTTCGCATCTAAATTCGATATGGCTTCTTACCTTTTGGACGTTGTATGCACAAGATGCCATTTTTAGGGATGACTACATAACTGGGATGTAAAAGATGGCGGTCCTATCAAAAAATACTTAGAAGTGTTCTAGGCTTCCAAATACAAACATGATATAGATTCAATCTCACATAAGTTCATTCCTTCACTCTATCGAAATCTATTTGGAAAAGACACCTTGTGCATGTCTAGGCGAGCTATGGAAACAATAACTCAAGTGGGAAACTGGTTTCCTATTGTAGAAAGTACTTCTAGTAGGGAATTTGGGTCATTCAAAGCACCACAAGCACTGCCTCAGTTTTTCACTGATAAACTGCTCTTACAAGAAGTATGCTACCAGATCACGGGTGAATTTTCCAAAGTTCTCAGCAAGGGCAAAAAGAAAACATGGCCTACTCTCCTGCTCAGTATCAGCACTTATATAGTTAAATACTTCAAAGAAGTAGAATCAGAGTGATCTAGGTGGATATTGGTGGTCACCCGCCTATTCCACTTGGGGCCCCACCATTGTCTCTTTCAGTTTTTTAGTTTTGGCACAACTTACTGTTTTTAGTATTTTTTCGGGTCCTGAACTTCTGTAGCCGTTTTGAGGCCCTAAACAACGTTTTTTTGGAAAAAGGAGAGAAACATGGGTCCATGGATTGATGTTACTTGTTCAAAATTTTTAGTCCTCGGATATATATTTCTAACGAGGTATGGTACGCATCAAATAGAGATCGTATGCCAAAGTTACACCCCTAGGAAGTTGAAACACCAATTTACCCAAACGAAGCCCATAGTTTTGGCGCTTCATCTCCTAGGGTTAGGGTTTTGGCTGTTTGGGATTTCCCATTATTTCTAAATAATAAATAGGCCCTAGAGCCTCATTGTAACTCATTTCAGAGGCCTGTAGCTGCCACATCTCTTCTCAGAGATAGCTACTAGTGCCCTAGCTAGTTTTATTTCCATTCTATCTATAAGAAAATTTCAGTTCTTTGATATTAATGAAATGAAGTGTTATTTCCACTACATCTCTGTATTTATGGTTATGTGTTTATTTTGTTGCATTCCTGCATAAATCCGGTTCAGTGGTATTAGAGGGGTCTGATTTTTCTTGATGCTTCTTTGCAAGTCCCCAACGAGGTCGGGGTATAAGGAGTTAGGGCTTGATCTGGTGGAACCTTTGCAAGATCAGCCTCGCAAACCCTAATGGATGCCCATGAGGGATGAAAATAAATATGAGGGAGCAGGAGATCCTATCAAAATATTGCTCAAGGAAGCCCTTGAAAAATAAAGGAACGCGATGATGAATAACTTTTCCCAGATCCTTCAACGGCTGCCCACAGGCGGCACATCTGCATCCAGCAGCCACTCTGGAGGTGCGACTCCTTTTAAGGTAAAAGTAAATTTTGACATTCCCATATTTGAGCATCAAATATATGTAGATGTCGTAGATATATGGTTGAATCTATTAGAAGGATATTTCTCGATTCATGACTTTTTTGACAGGGAGAATATTATTTTTTCACTCCTCAAAGATGCCCCCCATGTCAAGGACTGGTGGGAAACCCACTATGAGAAAAAGGATGGGACAGAACCCTCTCTGTTCTCGGCCATACCTACTTGGAATTATTTTTTAGATGCCATCAAGGAACAATACTATCCCGTGGGGAGCTATGAGAAAAAGTACATACAATGGACCACGTTGTGACAACAAAGGGATCAAGATGTGCATGAGCTGACGAATCTGTTCCATACCCTGTGCACCAAGTTGGGTATCAAAGATTCAAAGAAACATCTAGTGCTAAAGTATCACAGTTGTCTTTACAGATACATTCAGGAGAGAATAGAGTTCCTTGAAATCTCCTCGCTTGGTATGACATACAAATATGCTTACAAGATTGAGCAGAAATTCAAACAGAATAAGCAAGACTTTGGATCTGCGAATCAAAAGCAAGGGAAAGGTGCTCCAAAACCACAGAACAAAGGAAAGAACCAAGGCATGGCGACTCAAGACAACCTGTCAAAGCCACAAGCAAATAACAACACCGCAAAGCCAAAGAAGGACACGGGAAAGTGGTGTGAGTTCCATAAGAGCTCCACTCACAACACAAGTCAGTGTTGGGCCAAGCAGTCGCTGGTGGCCGAGATGCGGGCTTATTATTCAAATTCATGCTCCGAATCTAAATCAGAACCTGACAAGGGGAATAAAAAAGGGAAAAAAATTTATAGATGTAAAGCCCAATGCCACTGTTGCCACTACGAAGATCTAGAAGGAGGAACCGGAAGATCCAGAGGAGGAGGAACATCTCTTCCACTCCCAGATGTGGGTAAAGGGCTCCCCAGTACAATTCATTGTCGAAAATGGGTTCCAAAAAATCCTCATTTCAGTAGACGCCATGAAGCGGTTGGGCTTTCCAACCACAACTCACCCACATCCATACACCATCAGGTTGCTTCACCAAGGACGAGATCTCCGCGTCAGCCAACAGTGGTGCCTTCCCTATAGCATCAAGCCCTTCATGGATGAGGTACTATGTGATGTTGCTCCTATTGATGTTTTTGATGTATTATTAGCACAACCATACTTGTGGAAGCCTCATGCCATGTGTGAGTTTCGGCCTTACGCTGTTATTGTTACTTTGGGAAATAAGTTGTATAGGATAGCAGAGGTACCACCTCCTACCACTATCTCTTTGGTAACTCCAAAAAAATGCAGTAAGCTCATTTCCCAAACCAGGAAATTCATTTTTCTGATGATCTAGCCCCAGGGCAAGAAGAATATTGTGGCCATGACCTCCAGACAGGGCTCCTCTTCACGACAACAACGAATGGATAAGGTTGTGGAGGAGTACAGGGACATCTTCACCTCACCCACAGTGCTTCCTCTACACTTTCAAGTCAAGCACCCGATTGATCTAACCCCAGGTGCATCGATACCTAATGGACTGATTTATCAGCACTCTGTTCTGGAGAACGAAGAAATTAAGAGGTAGATTCAGGAGTTGCTACTGAAAGGTCACATCTGACCAAGTTCATCACCCTATGGGAGCCCGATCATGTTGGTACAGAAGAAGGATGGGATGTGGAGACTCTGTATTGACTATCGGACACTGAACAAGATCACTCTCTGGAATAGGTACCTGATCCCACATATTGATGACCTTTTGGACCAACTCAAATGTGCAAAATATTTCAGCAAGATTGATTTGAAGTCGGGGTATCACCAGGTATCGATTGAACCCTTCGATGTGTGGAAGACTACCTTCAAATCCAAGGAAGGCCTTTTTGAATGGTTGGTCATGCCTTTCGAGTTGACGAATGCTCCCACAACCTTCATGAGGATGATGGACGACATCTTGTAGCCATTCACCAACTCATTTGTAGTGGTTTACTTGCATGGCATTCTGATCTTCAGCCAAACTTCGGAAGAGCACCTTCACCACATCGGACAAGTCCTCCAAACACTGCGACAACACAAGTTGTGTGCCAATTTGGAGAAGTGAACTTTTGGCATGACCCGGGTTCAATATCTATGGTACATTATTGGTGAAAGGGGGGTGCATGTGGATCCAGCCAAGATCCAAGTCATTCGGGATTGGCCAGCCCCAACCACTATAATAGAGCTTCGTGGCTTTTTGGGTCTTGCTAATTTCTACCAGAGGTTCGTGTTGGAATTCCCTCATATCACTTGGCCCTTGAGTCAAGTCACCAAGGGAGGAGTGAGAGAAAAATTCTTTTGGTCAGAACCTCAACAGAAGGCGTTCACAGAATTGAAAAATTGCCTCTGTTCTGCCCCAGTTCTCACTTTACCAGACTTGAAACAACCATTTGAGATCGAGACAGATGCCTCTGAATATGCTATTGGGGAAGTTCTTACTCAACAGGGACATCCAATGGAATATCGCAGTGAGACATTGTCTAACACAGTTCGCAAGTATCCCACTTATGACAAAGAAATGTATCCCATTGTGCAATTTGTTGGGGTTCCAATGTTTTTGCAAAGTTGGAAATACCAAAAGATAAGACAACATCAAAACCACTTTTAGACCTCAGGATCTAGCCCTCTTGGGTCCAGAGAGGGATCTCTCTATGATTGTCAAAGGTGAATGTCTTTGAATCTCTATGTTAAGATGTTAGGCTAGTTATAAGGCTCGGGGTTTGTTTGTTTGATTGTTTGTTTGGTTGATGGCTATCAGGAAAGAAGGATTCATTGTAAGACTAGGATGAGCAAAGAGAAAAAGGCCAGAGGTGAAATATTCTAGGGAGAATTTGAAACCATTGGGAAATGGAGTCAGGAAAGGGTTTCCTTACTATCCAATGTGCAAGCTTTCAATTGGGCTAGTCATCTAAAACATTGGATCTTAAAGATGATTGTGTGATATGAACGGTAAGAGAGGAGGAGATAACACAGATTCAGAGCACAAAGTCAAATACCAGCTGGTCACACAAGGATCCTAGTGGACGGGGCTATCTCTAATCCCCAGTGTTCTCAAATCTTCCAACTAAATCCTTAACAAGAAATATCCGAGAACTGAATTCATTTAATTCATACATCAGACAGCAGGCAACAACATCCACTACACTGGTTAAATCAACTGAAATAGATTCTTAGATAACACATTTAGAAGAAAAACATTAATGGCAAGGAGAGAAGAAACATAGGGTGCCTAACAAGGGTAAATCCTATGCCAATATTCCGATGCAAGACAGTAGAAATGAAATGAAATGAATGTAAATACAAAGATAGGAAAACATCACCGCTGCTTCAAATCAGGATCCAAAGAAATGTGCTTGTCATATTAAATAGCAATACCAATCAAGTACAACATTGCCAATAGCTAAATACTCAATCTGAAAACATCACCTCAACCTATCTTACAACTTTACACAGAGACTGTGTCTCAAAAGGAAGTGCTTGCAATTCTCTGATAACTGATCAACAACCTTTACAATAGTTTTTCTCATGATTTTTATAGCAGAAGATGAACTGAGGAGGTAGGTGAACACTAAATGCAACATTAACTCAGAAAAGGAAGAAAGGGCTGAAACACACTTTGTTTTAAAACTCTTCATTTATCTCTGGTATGGCTTAGATGTATTCAGACTGCAATACTTTGTGGTACTACTGGTGAGTAAACAAAAGATAAATAAAAGATAGTGAAGTCTGCCATACTTGTGCAACAAACGCTTTTGATCATGTAGGACTGTTGTCAGGGCAGAAACATTCTCTACAACACAGCATGGAATGAAAACTATATGGGCACTTTGTCCTTTATGGAAGGAAACATTTTGCTACTGTAGAAACCCTGATACACATTGATTTCTGCGTGTTGTACCTTCTGAGTGATTCATAGTATTTTATATCTGGTACTCTGCCCTTTCTACTGCTACAGGGGGCTTAGAGGTCTTCGTTTGCGTGCCGCAAACTCTCTACTGCTCCATTCATATCTCTGACTGTGAAATTTGTGTGTTAATGGTGCCGGGAGGGTTTTACAGAGTCGAACTCTGTTCTTTAAATGAAAGCTACGTTGTAACCTTCCCAGGTCATTTCTTCATAAATTCAGCCTCTGCACATGGTCTTCTTTGATTTCTATGTCACTGTAATAGAGATTGTGCATCATGGCAGTCATTTATTGTTAATGATCCTAGAAAATACGAAACTGGTTAGGAAAACACACATGGGGGTGACGGACACAATGGAGATGATGAGGTTGGCCATGCAGGACGAACGGACGGTGGAATGTGTAAGTTGAAGGGCGATGGACGGCGAGCCAGGAGTACGGTGGCCATGGGTTAAACTGCATGCAGATTTGTTGAGCGACAGCCATTTGATGGGCTGCTCCAGATCAAACGACTCACAAAAATATCACTATGCATCCACGGATTAACGTTAACGCGTGATGAGATAGCGGTTTTGAAACCATACCTGTGCTACGCATCGAAAGTTCTATGGAATCGCTGGCTAATTGGGAAATACCGCTCTCTGCCCAAATGCGGTGCGATGGAAATAGGCTGGTTTATGAACAGTGCGCAGGGTCCACAAGGGCGGATAAACTTCAAACCGTCGGATCTACATGTAAACAGACGGCGATGGTGCAGTCAGGAGTTTGAACGGGGAAGCACGGGCACTATGGAGTCCACGATCACCGTCCGATCAACCAAGATCAACGCTTGATGATGCACCCGAAAAACGAATACAACAAGCGCCTTTCGGGCTAGTAGGTGGTTCTGGCACTGGATCACGTGGAGGAAGAGGTGAGGGCTTAGCAGGAAAGGGGCCAGGCCATATTACAAAGTTAGAAAGTGGGTTTTGGGCCCATTTTAACAAATTTTGATGACAAAGGACGATAATGATAGGGGGATAGAGGGGAAACTTGAGGAAACAAAAGGCAAGGGTGGGACTTCATGGGCATCTTGGGAAAAATTGGGGAATTAGAGGGGAATTTGAAAAGAGGAAGACATAGGTTAAAAAGGGGTATTCTGCCGAATTTCATGGGTAAAGGGAGGCCTTCAGGAGCATAATTTTCACAATCAGAGAGGTTTCTTGTATGGATACAGCACAGGGGATTTCATCACAGGGCAAAGGCATAAAATACTTCAAGGATGATGTGTCTCCAGGGGAGATGCATTCATTGCAGGCTCAGATACAATTTAGCCCCCTACTTTGCCTGTCAAAAGTTTACAGGGGGGCTAACAGTGGCTCCACATGGGGATGGCTTCTTCTTGAAGGAGTCAAGAATTCAGAGAATAGATCTTTGGAGTAGGGTAGTTGCCTACTGCTTGGGACATCCCTTTCTTTCTTTGATCAGCTACCACAATATGAAGACATTACATCAGCAGGAACACTTTTCCCAACAAACTACCTACCCTTCCTACAATCCTAGAATTTTTCTTCTTCTACGGTGCATTTGAGATAGAAGACCCTTCACATCATTTTATTTTTACAAATAGAAAATAAACCTACTCTAAATCTACCCTTATTGCTCCATGAGACCAGATTAGAGTGTTGGTCTCATATGTTTCTCTACCTAATCTAATGTCTGCTAGGATTAAACTGTCCAGCAGACTTTTTCTCTACATTCTAAGACAAAAATTGAAAACAGTCAAGCCAGGATTAGACTGTCTGACTTGTTGTCGATCCAAGGCATAAAGACAGTTTCACATGGACCAAAACTTGCAAAAAAATGGAAAAAATACTTGAAGGCTTGAAATCTGGAGTTTGAAGTATCTTTCTTTTCTTTTTGTGTCTTAAGTTTTGAGCATGTTAGAGTCACTTCTTTTTCTTCATTTCAGCTCTGGTTTTGGGCATGTTAGAGCTGATTCTTCCTTTTTTTCTTTGCTGGTCCATATTTTGAGCATGTTAGGACCAACTTTCTTTACTTTCTTTGGCTCAAGTTTTGATCATATTAGAGCCAATATTTTTCACATCATAGGTTCATGTTTTAACCATGTCTGAACCTCTCCTTTTCCCTGTTTTTTGAAACATTTTTTCTCTCTTTTGTTGAAAATAAAAACTACAATGGTATGTACAATGGTAACATAAACTGGGAATTGGAAATCAGCAGAAGTAGTGTTTGAGCATCCTGCCATTGACAGGACCCCCAAACAGCTTTGTACCATCTAATTCTTGTAGGAAGAAAGCATTTGGATCCACAGTGGCCTGGATGAGGTATGGACCTTTCCACAAATTTTCAAACTTTCTGTGCTTCCCTTTATCTTCTCTTCTTGAGTCCCACTTCAGAACTTTATCCCCAATTTTGAAATCAATAGCTTTGGCTCTCTTGTCAAATAACCTCTTTATGTTTTCCTGAACTTTAACAGCTCTGTTATAGACCTCCTCCCTTGTTTGCTGAAGATGGATTGTTTGGTTTATCCTTATAATCATACTATCTTCTTCTATCTAGATCTCTTGGAAAATTTTGATCACTGGTATCCCAAGGCTGGTAGGAAAAAATGCTTCTGTCCCATAGGCAAGCTGATATGGTGACATGCCAATGGATTTCTTTGTTGTAAGCCTATCAGCCCACAAAGCATGCACCAACTTGATATGCCATGACTTTTTTTTCTCTTCAAGCAGCTTCTTGATGATGCTCACTAGGCTCTTGTTTGATGATTCAGCTAATCCATTACCTTGAGGGTAGTAGGCATTTTAATGACCGAGTGTTATTCCATACCTGTGACAAAAATCAACCATTTTCTTGGATCCGAAAGCAGCAGCATTATCAGTGATTATTTTCCTTGGGCAGCCAAATCGAGAGAGGATATGACCTTCTAGGAACCTAATGATGACTGAATCTGTGGCATTCCTAGTAGGTATGGCCTCTATCCACTTAGTGAAGTAGTCTGTGGCTGTTAGGATCCATTTGTGTTGTGCAGAAGAAGCAGGATGAATTTCTCCTATAAAATCTAGGCCGCATTGCATAAAAGGGCCTTCAACAGTGACGGGTTTTAAAGGGAGGGGGAGAAGTTTTCTTTTGCCTTCAAAGATCTGGCATTTGTGGCAAGCGATTATCATCTTATGGATATCATTGAAGAGAATAGGCCAATAATAACCAGCCCCGAGTATTTTGATTGCAGTGGCTTTCCAACTCAAATGACCTCCACACTCTCCTGTATGGAATTCTTGTTTAACCTTTTCAGCTTCAGCTTCTGGAAAACATTTAAGCAATAGGCCATTTGGATTTTTCCAATATAATTTTTCATTTAAAATGCGGTAGTTTTTGGCCTTTAGTTTTACGGATCTAGCCTTGGTCTTTGACAGTTCGGGTGGAGCATTGAGGTTGGAGAGCACATAAAGGATATCAGAGTACCAAGGATAGTTCTGAAACTTCTCCTCAACGGTAAGATTAGGAAATTCTTGTTGCTCATCCAAGGTATTTACCATGTTAATGTCTAGGGCTTGTAAGTTTGATTCAGCCATTAATTTAGCTAAGCCCTAAACTTTAATGAGTTTGGTGGGTTTTATCTCTAGGTCATATTCTAAAATCACAACAATCCATTTGCCCCTCTTCCCATCAGGATCTTGGGAAAATATATATTTAACAACTATGTTAGGCACATAAGCTATGGTGTGAGAATGCAATATGTACACCCTAAATTCATTTAAGGCTTTGACAAGAGAATAAGCCTATTTTTCCATTATATTGTATTTCAAGGGTGTGTCTCGTAGAGCTTTGCTGAAAAAGGAAATTGGCTGTTCCATTCCCTCTGTGTTTTTCTACAGCAGGACTGCAGCTACTGTATGCTCAGAGGAAAATAAAAAATCAGGAAATCCTTTGAGAAATCAGGGCTGATTAGAATATGAGCTTGGGTGAGTGCAAGTTTTACTGATTCAAAAGATTGTTTAGCTCCAACATCCCATTTAACTCGCTCACCTTTCTTCAGCATGTTAGTCATATTCCTAAGGTGTTCAGCTAGGTTGGGGATAAATCTCCTAAGGAAGTTGATTTTCCCAATGAAGGACTGTAGTTCTTTGATGTTTCTTGGGTGTGTGATCTGTAGTATTCCCTCAACTCTCTGTGGGTCTATCCTAATTCCCTTTTCAGATATTATGTGGCCAAGAAGCTTCCCCTCTTACAACCCAAATAAAATCTTTTTGGGGTTTAATGACAAACCAAACCTTCTACATTTTTCAAACACTTTCCTGAGATGTTTCAGGTGTTCTTCCTCAGTCTTGGAGTAGATTGTTATGTCATCAAAATAGATGACAATAAAGTGTCCTACCTCATCTGAAAAATCTATATCCATTGCTCTTTGGAAGGTGGCTCGAGCATTCATCAGTCCAAAGGGAATTTTTACATACATAAAGGTGCCCCAGGGAGTGGTAAACGTTGTTTTGAGTTGATCTTCTGGGAGTACTAAAACTTGGTTGTATCCTGAAAAACCATCCAAAAGAGAAATCCTTTTCGAGCCTACTACCCGTTGTAGAATGTGTTCCATTTTTGGCGGAGGGCAGTTTTCCTTGAGTGAGGCTCTATTAAGATTTCTGAAGTCTATGCATAATATGATCTCCCCTGTTTTCTTTCTCACAGCCACGAGTTTTGACACCCAATCAGAGAACCTCACAGGAACTATTATGCCTGCATCATACATCTTTTTCATCCCTTTTTCAACTGCAGGCAATTTTTTCGGGTTTATCCTACGAAGCTTCTGCCTAAAGGGTTTCTAATTTTCCTTTACAGGTATTTTGTGTTGTATGATGTTTGTGTCATAGGCCTTTAATTCTTCATAACTCCAGGCAAACACATCAATGAATTCCTTGAAAAGATCAATGTATTTTTTCTTCATGTCTGCAGGTAAAGACTCAGCCAATTTAATTATTTTGGATTTACCTTCAGTGCATATGCTACATTCCTCCACATCAGAGTCTGCATGTTCTATAGTGAGCCTTTTTGCTACATCATCAAAGTCAAAGAGGTCCTCTAAGGGTGCTAGGCCTCTAGGTATATTCTTATCTTTGGCCTGCAGCACCTCTACTTCTTCACTATCTGCGTTTTCACATTTTGTGGTTGATTTTCCAGTTTCTTCAGTTAGGGTGTTTATTTCTATGTTACAGGGTGGGGTTTCTTTGTCAGAGGATTCTTCGCTTAGGCAGCAGTTCTCAGATTTAGAGTTTGAATCAGGAAATTGAAGCTCATTCCTGCCTATCAGGAAATCCTCAATCTGTTTATCACCTTCAAAAACTTGCCAATAATTTTCATTGTCTGGCACTACAGGTCTGAATTTGGTCTGAATGATGATCTGTTGGTCAGTTGGAGTCTTAGGATATGAACTAGCTAGACAAGCTAATCCGTTTGCAATGGAATTTGGACTCCTAGGAACAAACACTAATTCGTATTCAACAAATGTTTTCAATAAATCCATATTTTCATTCCTGTATGCTCTCAATCTAGGATGTTTCGCTGTATATTCACCATTCACCTATTTAATAATCAACTCAGAGTCCCCATGCACAGTTATCCTACGGGCCCCTAATTTTTTTAACATATTTAAACCAAGGATAAGGGCCTCATATTCTGCAATATTATTGGTACATTTGAAATGCAGATTGACAGCGTGGCTCTTTGCATAGTAGCTTTCTGTGTTATGTATCCACACCCTTGCTCCAGCAGTTCTCCTAGTACATGACCCATCAAATTTCATTTCCCACAGGGGTTCATTTTCCGTTTCCTCATCATTCCCTTTCCTATATCTGGGTTTGCCATTGTGTTGCATTATAAGGTCTGTACTAGGCTGTGGGTTGTATTGTTTTTTATGATATGCATGGAGTTCATAGAGTTTACTAGCTTGTTTCTTGCATTCTGTTTCTGTTTCTGGCTCATTCTAATCTTTTGTTTCAGTGCACTGCTCTGATTTTTATACATCCTCCTCCTTTGAGTCTAGGGTAGCCATTATGTTCAAGTCCATTGCCTCTGTTTTCTCATTTGTATCTCTATTTTTGGATGTAGACCCTTCTAAGGAAACATCATTATAAAGGATGAAGGATTCAAGGTCTGTATGTACAGAGTATAAAGGAGAGTTCTCAGGCTTTTCAGGACTACTCACCAGGAATTTCATTTTTGTCTCCCTATACATTTTTCTAAGTTGGCCAAAGATAGGAATTGTGGCATATGAGCCATCCATCTCCATTGTACCCTACAGCTTAGCTCCCCATGATCTTGATAATAACATGCCATACTTGGGTGGCACATATACCACCACAACATCCATGACCATACATTTAGCAGGAATCTGAGTAAGACTCACATACAGGTATTTAATTAGGTCAAGGCATTTTACTCTGCTAGAGTCGAATGAATATAAATCTTTGTAAGGATGGGTTATCTGTAGGCCTAGCCTTTCCATCACTACCTTAGGCATCAGGTTGTGAGATGCTCTAGAATCATGCATTGCATTATGAAGAATCTTGTCATGAATGTTGAGACTGATATAGAAAGGTGGAACTAGCCCTTCCTGAAACTTTCCCTCTATTTTTGGACCAAACAGAAGGATAGGCTGGTCATCACTCAGATTTACAGTGTCACTATTTTCACCTAAATTTAATGCTCTCAAAATTTGGCCTTTATATACATCATGAGTGGCCATCTCAGAGAGTGGGACAAAGATTTTAATTTTTGCGATCTCGCTATCCAAATTGAAAGCAGACTAACTCTTTGGAATTTTCAACTCTGTTTTGTTAGCCACTACCTTGGTGGCTGAATCAGTTTGTGATTTATCACTATGTATAGGGTTAGAAACTGTTGTATCAGGAGTACTATCTGTAGTGCTAGTACTGCTAGTGGGTTGGCTTTGTTTTCCACTGTTTTGGTTGTCACTTTCTTTACCTTTCCTAGAATTCTCAGCTGCTGATTTGTTACTTTCAGCAGTCACCTTAGAAGTTTTCTCAGGTATTTTCTTAATGGTGACCTTAGAAGTCTTGGCCTTGGAATTGTCTTGACTCTTCTTGCTTCTGAGTTCATATTGTTCTCTGACCTGCATCATGGCATTTTCAAACCCTAATCTGTAATCTTCAGTTTCTAATCATTCCTCATCCCAGTATGAAGGTGAGGGTTGATCTTCCTCTGAATCACAGTTATGGATTGAGTCCTCTGTTTCAAACATTTTTATCATATTTCCCTCAGACTCCTCTATGATTCCCTCATTCTCGTCAAGAAAGTTTTCGAATGGGGGAATAACTTGTTGATCTGATTCTTTTTGTCTATTGGGAGTGTCATTGTTCCTTCTAAAGTTTTGGTTCTGGTTCTGGTTTTGATTTGTATTTTGGTTACTGACTGTGACAACCATTTTTTCCATCATTTGCTGTAACCTTTCCACATTTTTGGACAATTTTTCATAATTTGGGTCAGATGTGGAAGCTACATTGTCATCCTTATATGTTACCCTCCTCTCAGATCTTAGTCTTGCTCTTTTCTCAATCAAATTTGCTTCTACATTCATTTCTCCTTTCTGCATGTCCTCCAATGTGTTGTACTCTTTATCCCTAAGCTCATAGGCCATGTCAGCATCAAAGCCTTCGGGGTATTTTGCTAAGGCCATGCCTTGTGGAGGTTTCATCTGTGGGGGGAGGGCATTGTAAATGCTGTTAAATCTTGTTGTGTATTCATGGACACTCTCTCCTACGTTTCTTTTCAGGGTCATGTATTCTACTAGGAGCTGGCGAGGATTTTCCCTAGCTTCCCATTTGTTTATGAAGGTCTGATATAAATCGGGAAGATCTTGGATACTGCCAGGAGGCAAGATTTTAAACCATTTCTTCACATCACCTCCTAAGATTTGGGCAAAGATTCTCATTTTGACTGTATCATCATCAATTTCCATGTAGTCAAAAGAATCTTCCATCTTATCTACATGTTGTTGAGCGATGATGGATTCTTTGGCATTGAAGTGTGGGATCTTCGATTGATAATCATTTGGTAGGGGCACTAGAGGCTGAGGTAACATCAAAGGTGCATACCAGGCTGCCATAATGATATTCTGATGAGGTAAAAGGTTAACTTGAGCAGCTGGTATATGGATGATAGGGATACTAGGACCAACGAAGGTTTGTTGAGCAGATTTAGGGTGGGAGAGCCCCAGGTTTTGTATGAAGTGAATATCAGGAGGTGTAGATGGAGGGGTTTCTCCGTCCCTGATGTATTTACCACTTTGGGGTGGTGAACTGGGAAACTCAAGGCCTAGCTGATCTAGATCACTGAATGACCTAGTTCTAGGTATTCTATTAGGTAGGTCTAGGTCAAGGTGTAAGTGTGATTGAGTTGTAAGGTCTTCTGGAGCAGAGTTATCTCTATGGATGAGGTTGGAAATAGTTGGTTGTTTATGTGTATGAGATCCTTTGAGGATGCTCTCAATGTTGTCAACTATTTCAGGTGGGTCTAGATTAGGGTAAGCTCTTGTATGAATGGTTCTTGAAGCCAGAATTTTGTTTTCCAACCAAGCAGCTTAACCCTACTTGTTACTACTACCGTTTTTGATGCTGTTATGGAGGCTGGTCTCCCATTGGAGTCTTATGTGAAACCAAGATAATCAGCAGGCCTACTGATCACCAGTGGAGTCTTCAATCGTTAAGGAATTATGGAGTCACCAGGTGGAAGCTTTAGAATGTTTCTGGAGGATACAATGTCCACCACAGTGCTTATGAGATGTCCATTTTCAAGGATATCTCCAAAACACAGCAAACTCTAACCAGAGATTGACTGGGAGGGAATTTACCAGATATATCACCTCTGAAAGAGTGTGAGATCTGGAGGCTACCTGGCCCTTTCCAGACTCTGTCTAAGAGTATGGGCTGAAACACACAAGAGGTAAGCGGAACGTAAGTGTAAGTGTTTCACTACCAACCTAACCAGATATTGTAGGTTTCTGAGGCTTATGATATAGTAAGGTGGGGAAAACTCAGAAATTCCCCAACGGAGTCGCCATTATGTTGGGTTTCCCATGTTTTGGCAAGGTTGGAAATACCAAAATATGAGACAACATCAAAACCACTTGCAAACCTCACGATCTAGCCCTCCTGGGTCCAGAGAGGGATCTCTCTATGATTGTCAAAGGTGAATGTCTTTGAAGTTCTATGTTAAGATGTTAGGCTAGCTATAAGGCTCGGGGTTTGCTTGTTTGATTGTTTGTTTGGTTACTGGCTATCAGGAAAGAAGGATTTGTTGTAAGACTAGGATGAGCAAAGAGAAAAATGGCAGAGGTAAAATATTCCAGGGAGCATTCGAAACCATTAGGCAATGGAGTCAGGAAAGGGTTTTCTTGCTATCCAATGTGCAAGCTTTCAATTGGGATAGTCATCTAAAACATTGGATCTTAAAGATGATTATGTGATATGAATGGTAAGAGAGGAGGAGATAGCACAGATTCAGAGCACAAAGCTAAAGACCAGCTGGTCGCACAAGGATCCTAGTGGATGGGGCTAACTCTAATCCCCAGTGTTCCCAAATATTCCAACTAAATCCTTAACAAGAAATATCTAAGAACTGAATTCATTTAATTCATACATTAGAGAGCAGGAAACAACATCCATTACACTGGTTAAATCAAATGAAATTGATTCTTAGATAACACAATTAGAAGAAAAACATTAATGGCAAGGAGAGCAGAATCATAGGGTACCTAACAAGGGTAAATCCTATGCCAATATTATGATGCAAGCCAGTAGAAACGAAATGAAATTAATGTAAATACAAAGATAGGAAAACATCACCGCTGCTTCAGATCAAGATCCAAAGAAATGTGCTTGTCATATTAAATAGAAATACCAGTCAAGTACAAAATTGCTAATAGCTGAATACTCAGTCTGAAAACATCTCCTCAAACTATCTTACAACTTTACACAAAGATTGTGTCTCAAAAGGAACTACTTGCAATTCTTTGATAACTGATCAACAACCTTTACAATTGTTTTTCTCCTGATTTTTATAGCAGAGGATGAACTGAGGAGGTAGGTGAACACTAAATGCAACATTAACTCAGAAAAGGAAGAGAGGGCTGAAACCCACTCTGTTTTAAAACTCTAAATTTATCTCTGGTATGTTTTATATGTATTATGACTACAGTACTTTGTGGTACTATTGGTGAGTAAACAAAATATAAATAAAAGACAGTGAAGTCTTCCATACTTGTGCAACAAATGCTTCTAATCATGTAGGACTGCTGTCAGCGCAGAAAACTTCTCTAGAACACGGCATGGAATGAAAAATGTATGGGAACTTTGTCCTTTATGGAAGGATACATTCTGTTGCTGTAGAAACCCTGATATGCATTGATTTCTGCATGCTATACCTTTTGAGTGATTCATAATATTTTCTATCTGGTACTCTGCCCTTTCAACTGCTGCAGGGGGCTTAGAGGTCCTCGTTTGCGTGCTGCAAACTCTCTGCTACTCCATTCATATCTTTGACTGTGAAATTTGTGTGTTAATTGCGCCGGGATGGTTTTACATAATCGAACTTTGTTCTTTAAATGAAAGTTATGTCGTAACCTTCCCAGGTCATTTCTTCATAAATTCAGCCTCTTCACATGGTCTTCTTTGATTTCTCTGTCACTGTAATAGAGATTGTGCATCATGGCGGTCATTTACTGTTAATGATCCTGCAAAATACGAAACCGGTTAGGAAAACACACATGGTGGTGACGGACACAATGGAGACAATGAGGTCAGCCATGCAGGAAGAACGAACAGTGGAATGTGCAGGTTGATGGTAGAAAACGCAGCGAAAATATGAAATATGGTATGGAGAACGTGAGCGTGGAGGAGCGGGTTTTTTAAATAAAACCTACGAAAAAGACTTTTGAATGGATATAAAGAGGAAAGGACAAGAAAAACGATGAATATGCGTGGAAAATGATGTGGCGGGACTGGTCAACGGCGGGCCATGCAAATGCATCTGGACCGTCCGATCTCTGAGGAGATCGATGACACGGAACACAGCGGAGGGCGACGGACGACGAGCCAGGAGTACGGTGGCCATGGGTTAAACTGCGTGCAGCTTCATGGAGCGCTAGCTGTTGGATGGGTTGCTCCAGATCGAATGGCTCACAAAAATATCGCTACGCATCCATTGACGAGCGTTGACACGTGAAGAGATAGTGATTTTGAAACCGTACTGGTGCACCACGTCGAAAGTTGTATGGAATCGCTGGCTGATCGGGAAATACCACTCTCTGCCCAAAGGTGGTGCGATGGCAACAGGCTGGTTTATGAACAGTACACGGGGTCCACAGGGGCGGATAAACTTTGAACCGTCGGATCTGCGTGTAAATTGATGGCGATGGTGTGGTCAGGAGTTTGAACGGGAAAGCATGGGCACTGTGGAGTCCATGATCACCATCCGATCAAGCAAGATCAACGGTTGATGCTGCAGCCAACAAATGAATACGACAAGTGCCTTTCAGGCTGGTGGGTGGTTCTGGCACTGGATCACGTGGAGGAAGAGGTGAGGGCTTAGCGGGAAAGGGGCTAGGCCTTATTACAAAGTTAGAAAGTGGGTTTTGGGCCCGTTTTAACGAATTTTGATGCCAAAGGAGGATAACGATAGGGGGATAGAGGGGAAAATTTAGGAAACAAAAGGCAAGGGTGGGAATTCATGGGGATCTTGGGAAAAATTGGGGAATTAGAGGGGAATTTGACAAGGGGAAGACATAGGTTAAAAAGGGGTATTCTGCCAGATTTCATGGGTAAAGGGAGGCCTTCAGGAGCAGAATTTTCACAATCAGAGAGGTTTCTTGTATGGATACAACAGAGGGGATTTCATCACAGGGAAAAGGCACAGGAGACTTCAAGGATGATGTGTATCCAGGGGAGATGCTTTCATTGAAGGCTCAGAAACAATTTATCCCCCTACTTTTCCTGTCAAAAATTTACAGGGGGGCTAACACAAGCCTTTTGATAATGGAAGCATTAAATTTTGGGGAAGGAAACAATCATCCACACAAAACACTGGCCCTTGTATTTCATACAGACACAAGGGAAGTTACAGAATGATCGCCATCATAAGTGGTCCACATATCTGCAACAGTTTCATTTGAACATCAAGTATAAGAAGGGTAGCACCAATAATGTTGTAGACTGCCTCAGCCGACCACCGATCATGGCGCTCACCACTGTGCTCAACTCTTGTGGGCACGAGACTTCTGATTGGCTGCCTCTCTAGGAGAGTGACCCAGAATTTGGCCACACTTACAAGGCACTCTTGGGGGGTACGCAAGTTCCAAATTTTCACCTCCAAGATGGACTTTTATGTCACCTAGGAAACCTTTTTGTTCCTTCAAGCGAGTGTGCCAAGATGATATGGGAAGCACACTACAGTCGATCTGCTGGGAATTTCAGGGTCAAGAAAATAGTAGCAATACTGCAGAAGTATTTCTATTGGTCGAACCTTTGAAAGGATGTTGAGAAGAACATCAAATCCTACACTGATTGTGCCATTGCCAAACTGATCATCAAGAATAAAGGCCTATATATTCCGCTACCTACCCCTATTTGACATTAGGAATCCATCTCCATGGATTACATGTCAGACCTACCTTCCACTAAGAAGGTAAATGACTGTGTTTTTGTGGTCGTCGATAGATTCTCGAAGATGGCCATTATGGCGTCATGCAAGAAGAATATCACAACAGAAGCCACTGCTAAACTCTTCTTTGAATGAGTGTGGGTGCACTTTGGGATCCCATAATCTATCATATCAGATCGGGATAGCAAGTTCCTCAACACATTTCGGTCTAGCCTCTGGTCAATGTTGGATAACAAGCTCACCAAGTCCACATCTTTCCATCCCCAAACAGATGGCCAGACAGAGGTCGTCAACAGAATGATTGTACACATTTTTTGCATATACAATTCAAAGCATCCACGAACATGGGACGAGACCCTCCCCTATGTACAACATACTTATAATCAGGCTCTCCATAGTTCAATCGGCCATAGCCCCTTTCAAGTTGGTTTGGGATTCCAGCCACTATGTCCCATTGACATAGCCATGCCATTTGTAGCTGCTCAGGCCGATTTAGCTCATGTCCAGTCTGAAGTTGACAAAGCAAGTAGCTTCATCGAGCACATTCAACACATCTACCAATAGTTTCATGATATATTGGATAGAGCCAATGCCAATTACAATCAACGCCATGATCAACACCGGATGCCACACAACTTCCAGGTAGGCGACAAAGTATGGCTACATTTGCAGAAGGAGCG
Organism: Pinus albicaulis; assembly: GCA_034641835.2. Classification (NCBI taxonomy): domain Eukaryota; kingdom Viridiplantae; phylum Streptophyta; class Pinopsida; order Pinales; family Pinaceae; genus Pinus; species Pinus albicaulis. The sequence goes on along the minus strand of CM076578.1, from coordinate 409,146,444 downwards.
CCTCAGTGGACCCCACCACAAGCTTCGCCTGCTCTGATACGGGCTGTATACCATCACCAAGGTTGTAGGGAAAAATGCCTTCGAGCTCAGTATTCCACCATTCCTTGGTATGCACCCAGTCTTCAATGTGGATCGTCTTCGTCCTGACTTCCCACCTCTACTGGACACCTCGGACATTGCCGAACAACTCACACCAACAGAGTTAAACCCATACTGCATGGAACAACCCACCATAGATTGTATCATTGACATAAAAATCAATAACACTCACCAACAAAAGATCCAACTCTATTGGGTTTTCAAAGCTGGCTAACTCCTCCACTAAGGAAAGTGGTTCACCAGGGACCAAGTTCAACAGAAATTTCCTCATCTCATGGAGGAACTTAACGCAATGGGGACCATTTCTTCCTAAGGGGGGAGGAATGATCTAGGTGGATATTGGTGGTCACCTGCCTATTCCACTTGGGACCCCACCATTGTCTCTTTCAATTTTTTAGTTTCGGCACAACTTACAATTTTTAGCACTTTTTCGGGTCCTGAACTTCCAAATCCGTTTTGAGGCCCTAAACGACATTTTTTGGGAAAACGTAGAGCCACATGGGTGCATGGATTGATGTTGCTCATTCAAAATTTTTAGTCCTCAGATAGATATTTATAGCAAGGTATGGTACGTGTCAAACGGAGATCGTATGCCAAAGTTACGCCCCTACGAATTTGAAACACCAATTTACCCAAATGGGGCCCATATTTTTGGTGCTTCATCTCCTAGGGTTAGGGTTTTGGCTGTTCAGGATTTCCCATTGTTTCTAAATAATAAATAGGCCCTCGATCCTCATTGTAACTTATTTTAGAGGCCTGTAGCCACCACATCTCTTCCCATAGATAGCTACCAATGCCCTAGATATTTTTATTTCCATCCTGTTTGTAAGCAAATTTCAGTTCTTTGATATTAAATAAATGAAGTGTTATTTCCACTGCATCTCTATATTTATGGTTATGTTTTTATTCTGTTGCGTTCCTGCATAAATCCGGATCACAGAGGCAAAAGACATCAAGCGTTTTCATTTTGTGACTTTCTCCCATAGATCATATGATCCCGAAAGGATCATCCTCGCACATTGCAAACAGGCCAAATTCAATTGGAAATACCAATACATAGAATGCGTTGTCAAAGAGAAATTCAAGAACAAGTACAACAAATACAGGGAGGCCATGCCTGAAGACTCTACTGATAAAAAATGACAAGATAATCAAAATTATAAGGAAAGGAATGACACATTGGGAGGAGCCTCATCTTCCAAAGCCAAAAATCCAAGGACCGATACAGGCAGTAGTCTCTCTAAAGAGAAACAACAAAAGAGAGACATAGAGGCTAAGGCACAACAAGAGGTCGAGGAGAAAGAAAATGAAGAGGAACTCAAAAGGACCCAAGGTGCCCTAGCATGACAACAAGAGGAATACAAGAAAAATAAGCAAGTTGAGCAGCAACGAAAGAAACAACTAACGGAGGAACAAAAGAAGAAGCATGCAAAACAAGCCCGTAGGAAAAAGGAGGAAGAAGAACGTGAGAGGAAGGAAGAGGAAGAACGGAAGGAGGCTGAGCACAAGTTAAAAGAGGAACAAGATAAAGCATAGGCTGAGGAGAGAAGGAAGGAAGAAGAAAGCCAGAAATCGGAGGAAGATTCTTCCAAAGAAGTAGGGGGAAGCAAGACAGTAACCCCAGAGACAAGGGAAAAAATAGAATTGCCTCACATCGATGTCCCTCAAACAACCCCCATGACGAGTGTGCATTTTCCTCTCTCAGACCTTGGCACCTCAGAAGAACAGGAAGATGATATTTTGGACTTGACAAAGCTGACATACGACCAGTTTGAGCACAAGATCAGGCAAGAGAAAAGAAAATGCCTTGTATGGAACCCGACCACACATCTCCCAGCTCCTAGAGAAAAGGATATAGTCTTGGACACTAGGACTAACTTGATCATGATCGCATCAGCAGGAACCGCCTTTGCAGTAGCCACATAAGAAAATGTCAGTAGGATGAGTTGAAAGATTCTGTCTTTACAAAAAGGTTTCTAAGCAGAAGGCAGCTCAATCCAAAAAAGAGAAGAAGGCGCTGGAAGAAGAAATCCAAATGTTACATTTCACAACTGCCCAGGCCAACGAATTACCACTCACCATTCAAAGGGAGTTGGTTACTTTGGATTCCAATTGAAGCAATTATATTAAGAGATGTTCATGATAAAACAAATAGTCGCGCCACTATTGAAAGCGTAAGAAGAAACCAAAAGAAGAACCGCACAGCTGAAGGAGGCCTCCACTACTTTGGACAACATGCTAGAATGGTCAAACGTATATCTGCAGGCTCCTGACACCCTATCAAGGAAGTATTTTATTTTCACTTAGAATGAAAAAGTCCAAATCCGAATGAAGATACAATCCAAGGATAAACTAGTCAAGGATGTAGAGAGGGTGATGTCTGCCTATGAACACCTGATCAGTGGCATCAATTCAATAGCTGAAGTACACCATATTCCTTCCATGGGGGCATTGGATACTGAAAAAACAAGGGAAGAGGTCACCCAAGATATTCAAACATTCCTACAACCAATGAGGCAAGCAGCTTCTTCCTAAGATCTTTCCACCTCACAAGAAAATCGTATCCAATTCATCATTATAACAGTCTGAATCTACACCAAATTGTCTTCTCTATCGAATCAAATCTTAGTAAAGAGGCGCACCTTAGTCCTGGATGCTCTTTAATGATTTCATATATTAAGAGAAGATACCTCCCAGGTCACCCTAGTAGCTACAAACTATCAAGCCTCGCAGAAGTACCTCAAGGATCAGCAGCAAATAAATGTACTGGACCTCTCAATCACACAATTTCTTCCTTGACAAAGGAAATGGCACAGGTCCTAGGTTGAAACAGGCAATAGGTTGTAGGCCGTAGTGAGGAACAGGTCACAGGTCATAGCCAGAGCTGCTTCAAGAGCTGCAGATTCCTCTTAGATCGTAGAACATGCCAACAATCGGGAAGTTGAAGTGTCAGGGTCACCCAAGGGTTAATTTTTCTCTATAGGTACTCAGTCTGGGAGATTGTAAAGGACCTTTTTTTGGGACTCAGAAAGGAGAAGAGAGAATTGTATCACATTTAATGCATATTTACGAGAATGAATACAAATGAATGTTTTGATTCCACTATTGGATCTGATGATAAATTGTGTGTGTGCTAGAATTATGAGTATTATGTATTATTGTATTTGATACCTTTCATAACTGAATAGTCTACATTTTTTGTTCATGTGTCATTTGCATGTTAATATTTCAAGATGTGTTGCTGGTATGTGAATATTTCATTAAGATATTTTTAATGATTTTGTTATTAATGCCACTCTATCTTTTGGAAAACACTTAAGGAATTGAAGGGTGTTTTGACCATAGAGAATTGTTTCTTTTGTGGTCAAGCAGCTTTTATGAGCATGACCCTAATGATTTGTTGCTAACAACATTTTCTTTCGCTGCATGCTTCTAAAATAGCTTTACTACTTATAATATTTCATTTAGAGGATAACTCATTGATCATTCATTTCATATCATTCGAGTAATTGTGTATCATCAAGTTTGTAGGGCACATCTTCCATCTGAAGAAAGTTATATTTAGCGGTAGCTAGACCCACACCCCAGATGGGATCCCTATCCCAAAGGGTCTAGAGTCTAGTTGGGACTTTGTATCAGGGAGATCCCCTACTGTTGGCTGGGTAATTTTCCTCGTCAACAGATTTGGTGTTATAAGAAGGGCCTGATGGCAGGCTCCCAGCACACAAGTAATATCCTGATCGAAACCCCACAAGGGGAAATCATGTTTGAGAATACTGGTCCTCTGCCCCTTGAGAAATCCCTAGAGGATGACTAGCCCTATTATGAGGTAGCCACAGACCAGTTTATGGCCTTGCGCTTGCTCACCTGCAATCTCATTAGAGGTCTGTAAAACCTCCCAGCCACCATCTCCCTAGCCAACCCGCAGACTCCCGGAACACATAAAACTCACCAGGGTGTTTTGTTCAATTCCATGCATTAGTTAATAGGTCTTATGCTCCAAGATTATGCAGACACAGTTGAGCACAATTTAGTTGAACCCCTAGATAGCCCCCAAGACATCGATGCTGATAACCCTGAAATTACCGAACCCCTAAAGTCGGCCCTCAACCCGACCATCCTTTGACTGATAACACTCAAGCAAGCAACCCGCCTGGAGGAGGAATCGGGAGGGTTCAAGGAAATAGAGGACAGGGGATAGGGGCCATGGACAAGGTCAAAATACATGCCACCAACACCACAACCGAAAAGAAACCACATATCCCTTCCTTTATAACTGGAGGAATCTTAGAAATATGGGAAACCTCAGAGGCAATCAAGACATGCACTCCCAACATGAGGGTGAAACCTCCGGATTTGGCATGAATAGCGGATCCGAGAATGAAATGGGGCATATCTACATCTCGTCTCATCATCCAGCCATAAGGGTGTAGCCCTTGGCCCAGGTGGTGCAATATTCTCTAGGGCTTCGTGCTCCCCTTCATGGCATGCCTCGACACTCGGAGAAGCACCTCCCTAAGTTCAACCCCAAAAAGGGTACGCTGGCCGAAGTTCACATCAACAACTTCTACTTGGATTTAAAAATGATGAGAGTGTAGTCTAAGGATGTAGCATGTTAGATCTTTCCCCACACCTTAGAAAATAAATTTGCTACCTGGTACTATTCCCTGCGTGTTGCTTCCATCACCTCTTGGGAGCAATTTCGCCGCACCTTCCTCCAAAAGTTTTCGGAAGACAAGACTCTTTCTATGCTCCTTACAGAGCTGAGTACATTGAAATTCCAAAAGAAGGAGAAATTCAAAGACTTCAAGCAACTCTTGGCGACTATATTGAACAAAGTCCCTCCGAACATGGCCCTAAATGATTCCATCACCATTGATTATTACATAAGGGCTCTCCCTCGGGATATCGTTGTGTTCGTAAAACACAAAGCCAGAGCTACCCTGGAAGTAAATCATGCCACTGCTCTTGCTATCGAAAATGGAATCCTTTCAATAGGAGCCATTAATCATGATGGCTGAGATGACCCAAGGTCGTCCACCAAAATAACCCAATCCTCTAATCATAAGTCTGGAGACAAAAACAAAGACCCCTTCAACTTCGAGAGTATCACAAAATATCTGAAGTTGTTAACGAACAAAGTCTCAAATATAAAGAGAAAAAATAATGACTCCACCTCTAGAACCAAAACTTAGAAACCTTTCTTTAGGAAGAACAACCTCATTGTCAGTCAACCTCCGCCGAACCCAAATACTGGCCTCAACATGGAAGAAATCGGCAAGGATAATTTCTACTCCCTCCATCAAGCTTCCCATTTAGAGAAGACTTTCCCTCATTGGATAAACATCATGACCCCCGTGGTAAATCAACTCTTAAAATATCAAAATATGAGGTATTTAGAAGAGGAGGCTATTTCAAATAACAAATAAGTTTCTCCCCCGGATGAGGATATGGGATCCACTTTCCTCACCTTCAAAGCAGTCTGCAGGGAAACACCCCCTCCTAAGACTAAAATAAACTTGGCCCATGACCCTCAATCAAAACCCCCTTAGAATTATGGTCTAAAGAGCAAAGGCCCTACCCCCGACCACTCCTTCGAAGAAAAAAGAAAGGATTTCCCAAGGAATATTCTACCACCAAACAAAGAAAACCAAACTAGAACTCCCGAAAAATCTAGCCTAACCTCTACCTGAGTGAACCCAAAGGCTAGATCTTCATCAATTTCACCAAACACCTCTACTAAACCTCTCCCACATCTGGATTCTATGTATAACATTATCGAATATATGAAGAAGACGCGGGCCAAAATTTCCCTCTATGAGCTCGCTCGGATTTCTGATCAGTGAGAACTTATTCTTAAATCATTTTCCAACCTGCTAGCATCCAAACCTATCAGTTCCACATCTTCCCAAGCTGCTCCAAGTCCCCAGTCTATCATAAATGTCGTAAATGCCAACTCCCGAGGATCCACACCCCCTTTCCTCCTGTATTTCGAGATCTTCAACTTTAATGTTCATAACTGCCTTTTCGACTGTGGTGCATCCACTAATGTTATGCCCCTACCCCTATGGAAGAAACTAAACATCTGTCCTGAGAAAACTGATGCCAGGATCATTCAACTTGATAGATCCCAAGTCCCCGCCATGGGTAAAATGAATAAGTTCCTCATCCGCCTCTCAGCGGATTCCATGGTGCATTAGTGCATTGACATAGTGATCGTGGATATCTCGAAAGCCTATGGTCTTCTCTTAAGCTGAGATTGGTCTAGTAAGATGCAATTCTACTTTGCCACCATTTGGTCCCACCTGTGGCTCCCATACATGGGTAGGAACAATCAGATCCAGGTCGAAATCGAACCTTACGTGAAACGCATGGTGACCAACCTTGAGGCAACCACTGAACCCGTTAGTTTCGCATAAGAAGAACTTGGCATGTGCTTCTTAGAGTCCACATTTGGTTGCTATCAAACCCCTCAATCTTCGGTCACCCAAGACGTCCAGTCATATATGCTATTAGACACTATTTTCTGCTCTCCCACAACAAAAGAACTGCTAAAAGTCTTCGCCCCGAGTACATCTCCTATGTACTCAGGCAGCCTTGGGAAATCAGAAGATGAGGTTTGGAGCTTGTACTATGAGGGTTCCAAAACCCATGATGGGGTCGGCATGGGCTGTATTTTGTTAGACACCTAGAAGAATAAGTTTGTAATCTCTTGTCGGTTGGAGTTCCAGTGTACCAATAATACATCTGAATATGAAGCATTTATCCTCGGGCTCAAGAAAGTTATAGATCTCAAATTTAGTTGTTTAAAGGTAATTGGAGACTTCGAGATTATCACCCGGAAAGTACGTAACACCATCCACTGCTTATCTTCGCATTCGAAAAGGTACTATCAAGAGGTATGGAATTTTATTTCTTCTTTTGATGCTTTTGGTATTAAATCCATACTTAGAATGCATAATGCAGTGGCCGATACACCCGCCAATGCTGCCGCTAGATTTACCCCACTAAGAGATGGGTTCTCTATTGAAATTTCTTACAAGCCTGCCGTGCCAGATAATGTAACTAATCTATGCATTTTTAATGATGATCAGCAAGTATTGGATTTCATGCTTAGTAAAGTCTTTTTCAAGGATGAAGTTATCGAAGAGGAGGATTATGAGTTGGCCTTGAAAAAGGAACAAGAGGAGTATAAAGGGAATCCCATACCCAAAGGGGTCATGTCACTTGAAAATTTATTTGACTTATAGAACTGTTTCTGAGGACCCCCCAATACGAAGGTGCAAAGTTACACTTTATTGCACCAACAAATAAATCTTGGGAAGAAGAAAGAACCCAGATTCGTCAACCTCGGTACATAATACACCCCTCAGGAGAAGCAATCCTTCACTAAACTATTTAATAAATACCAGGAATTTTTTGCCTAGATGTATGATGAGTTGCAAACCGATGACACAAAAATTATCCAGCATGTAATATCCATGAAAGAAGGAGCTAAACCATGCCAGCAGAAGTTGAGGAAGGTACACCCTACTCTAGAGCCGATGATTCAAAAGGAACTAAATAAAATCTTGGATGCACGCATAATCTTCAAATTCTGGCATTCAACTTGGTTGTGAAATTTGGTTCCCATTCGAAAAAAGTCTAGCGAAATTCGTTTATGCATAGACCTTCAAAATTTGAACCGTTCGTTAGACAAGGACAACTACCCGGTGCCCCCCCATGCAGAAGATCCTGCAAACAGTGTCTGGGTCAGAAATGTTCTTATTACTAGATGGTTTTTTAGGTTACAACCAAGTACTAGTGGCTGAACTAGACCATCTTAAAACCACATTCATAACTAAATGGGGAACGCTCGCGCTTAGATACATTCCCTTTGGCTCGATGAATGCTAGGGAAACCTTCCAGAGAGCCATGGACATTGCCTTCCAAAGCCTAATGGGGAAAAGCGTAGTGGTATACCTTGATGACATCACCATATTTTCCAGACTTATGTGTGACCATTTACACCACCTCAAGCACATTTTTTAAAGGTGTCGAAAATACAGGATCTCACTCAACCCAAAAAAGATCATTTTTTCCATCTCCAAATGAAATATATTGGGGCACATCATAACCTGAGATGGCATAGTGGTGGACCCAGAACGCGCAAAATCCATCACCCATATTCCTCCCCCGAGTGGCAAGAAGGCCATGCAGGCTTTCCTCGGGAAAATAAACTTCTTGCAAAAATTTATATCAGTGTTTGCCCAAACAGTGAAACTTCTACAAGGTATGGTCAAGAAGAATTCAAGCTTGAAATGGAATTCTCCCGAGAAGGATGCGTTCGATGATATCAAGTGGGCCATCGCAGAATCACCTTCCCTTCATATTCTAGATTTATGAAAAGGGTTTATCTTGTACACCTTCACCTGAGACTCATCTCTCGCGGTCGTCCTCACTTAGAAAGACAACAACAATAATGAGCGGCCCGTATCATTCATGAGCACAGGATGGCAAGGTGCCAAGCTTAATTATCCATATATTGACAAACAAGCTTACACAATGTATAAGGCAGTTAAACATTTAAGGCCATATGTTTTGAAGAATCACATCACAGTGTTTGTACCTCACCCAATGGTGCACTCACTGTTTGTGGAGCAGGAACTGGGTGAGAGACGAGGAAAATTAATGACATGAATTCAAGAGTATGACCTGTAATTCAAGCCGGTACACACTTTCAAGGGCCAAGGGCTATGCCGGATGGCTGCTGAAGCCGCAGAATTGCGAGGTACTAAAGAGGAATGTTGGGATCACAAAATGTACATGTACTAGACTGATAGTATACCTCAACAGAGCACCCCCTCATGGTACATTGATCTCCAGAAATATCTTGCCTGATCATAGAGTCTACTTTAACTGCCCAGCAGAAATGTGTAATCAGACTCAAGGCTGCATCCTACCAGCTAGTGGAGGGAAAGTTGTTTCGCAAACACCACACCAGGTTTTTGCTACACTGCTTGGAACATGATGAGGCACAAGAGGTTTTGAAGGAACTACATGATGGTCTAGTCAATGGAAACTATGCAGGGGATACCACAGCTCACAAAATTATGTGTTCTGGTTTCTATTGTTTGAGTCTATTCAAATATGCACACACTTAAATTCACAGATGCCTTCCATGTCAAAATTTTCCCAACTGGGAGACACGATCATCTGGCTGTTGCAGCCCATCGTGGTGGAAGAGCCTTTTCCACAGTGGGGACTCGATGTGATCAAGGAGATTTTTCCACATTCCTCTAAGCAGCATAGATACATCCTTATGGCGACAGACTACTTCACAAGGTGGGTTGAAGCAATACTGTTGAACCAAATCAATGATCAAGAGGTAATAGCTTTCATCACTCAGCACATCATGACCAGGTTTAGCGTTCTAGCCTCCCTTTTTTGATAACACAACTTATTTTTTGTCATTCAAATTATATGAATTTTCTCTAGAAAACAGTACAGTGCTCAAACACTCTGCCAACTATTACCCCCAAGGAAATGGGTTAGCCGATTCTACCAATAAAAACCTCATCTTCATCATCAAAAATACTCTACCGTCCCAAAAATGAAACTGGCATAATGCAATCCACAATTCGCTATGGGCTGATCGAGTCACACCCAAACCATCTTTGGGCACTTCCCCATTCTTTCTAGTTTTCGGCAAAGAAGCACTCCTTCCTCCCAACCTGTCTCTCCCGCCCTTCAGTTGTCACAAGAAATGATGGTACACTGTGACCTTCCTTACAAGCCCATATAGATACCTTGTTGGAACTAGAGGAGGAAAGGATGAAATCCCAGGAAAAATTTGTCATCCACTAGAGCTGAATAAAATGATTGTTCGATAAGAAATCTATCGGAAACAAGATTTTTGAGGGGGGGGGACCTTGTCCTCAAGTGGGACAAATCTCATGAAGAGAAGGGGAATCTCGCCAAATTCCAAGCCCTATGGATAGGCCCCTTCTAGGTCAAATAAAAGGTGGGTTCCCACACATATAGACTCCAGACCTTGGAAGGGAAAGTTGAGGTCCTCCTGGTAAATGTGCACGACCTTAAGCACTATTTCACCTGACAGCCCTAGTGGCCATCACCACACTCTGTACCATAGTATCCTTCTTTTGCTTGATTTTTTTTTTGTTTTTAGTTTTTCTTTTATTTTGCACATCTCAATAAGCAGCATTCAAGCTCTCGGAAACTTGTTCCCCTAACACCTGAAGTTGAGGGGTAGTAGTAGAAACTGATCAATTGGAAGGTTGTACCAGAACCTCTAATGCTGAAGAATCGACCCTAAAATTCAAGATGGCCTAAGCTAGTCTGTGATAGGCCCCCGTGGGGAAATGAAACTAAGTTCAAAAACTGAACGCCAGTAGCCCACCTAGTATGCTAACTCAGGAAGCTGCTAACAAAAAAATGTTTTAGTAAAATTGATCGCTACACAGAAAGGGAACAAGGAAAACCTCAGGTGACAAAAGGATATCTGGGAAAAACTAGAGTTCCTTATATACAGACCAGGAGAAACCTCTCTTCGAAGCAACATAAGTTGGGATCCCTCATCTGCCCAAGCAATACTTACCAACTTCAAATAAGTTCCTTGAGCACAGTCAAAATAATTTCCTTCAAAAAATTTGAATAAGTGCTATTAGGACATGATAAAAAGGGTAAGAGATTGAGAAATTATTCCTGCGCAGAGAGGCGATGCGACGACCATACTGGGGTACTCACTATCCTCGCTGGTAGCGGAGCAACATCTATGACTCCTAGGCAGTGACTCAACTAGGACCACCAGTTTCACTGGCAGCATAGAAACACAATGGGGACCAAATAACTATACCATATCCTTGAAATCCTTGAGGTTACTCTGACCCTTTCTGCCTGGTCTCCATAAATGAAAACACGGTGAACTAGCAAACTAAGCCATGAAATTAGGTAGAGAAAACACACAAGGTCCAAGGATGAGAGTAGTGGGATCCACGGGGTGATAGGAATAACGTGCTAAGCCCCTCTGCCCCCCATCAAGATGAAGAGTCAGCAAAGATCCTAGGTTCTACAAGTGAATCACCATTTTTTGTAGCCGCTACAACACCCTCCAAAATTTTGTCCCATTTTAAAATTTTTGAGCCCCTGACCTCTTGGTAAAGATAAAGTATGATGTATCCTCAGCTTAGAGCCTCAAGAGAGTTATTTTCCATGCATTATCCCTTCAAAGTATAATCCAGGGCTTGGTCTCTTAGTAGCTAGTCGCATAGTTGTGAAGTCGCAAAACTCATAAAATCAAGAACTTTGTGACCATGTGACCATGCAACCTAAAACCCTTACAACCCCTAGGTCGTGAAGTTGCAAGGTCACATGTTGATCTAAAAATTAATATTTTCCACCATGCAACCATGCGACCTTGCGACCTCCAGGTCATGAAGTCACAAGGTCTCAAGGTCGCACATCCCTTAACTAGCCCTGATTTGTGACTTTGCAACCTACATTAAATGACCGCATGTGCCACCCCTTCATAAACAAAAGGGTCGCGTAGGTCACATTTGACCTACATGACGGAGCAAGTAATGCTTATGACAAGCCATTTGGAGCGTGTTTTTTCCTCGGTTAGTTTCCTAATCCTCCTGTTGTTTCCTTTTTGGTTAATTGTTGCCTCACTTTCCCTTGCCCCTTGCCTATTAATCGCCATCTTAGCTTCATTTAAGCTCCTCAACATCCCTGGATAAAGTTTTCACCTCCCCTCATGGTTTATACTTCTCTACCTCCTCCTCTAAAAAATCTCCCTACCCGTGTGTCTCAAGCAGCCTTCCTAGGCAACCTGGGGAAGCCTTAAGGACCAGATTTTCCCATTCCACTTGAATTTTTTCCCTCTTCACTATTCATTCCCCATGGATCGCAATCATCGCAAAACCCCTCGAAAAATCCCTTGCGCAATGCCGTGATTCCACGACTAGATGACCCTATGACCCTGCGACCTAGTCGCTAATTCTTGAGGTCGCCAAGTCACTCATAACCAATCATCAGCCGACCTCGAGACCTAGTGACCTGGCGACCAAGTCACAAGTCGACAAGTCACCAAGTCGCAGTTCCCTGAGAGTTTACTCTAGCGTGACCTTGCGACCTAGTGGTAATTTTCCAAGTTTCATAGTAATTGTTCCTTGAGATTTCACACCAGTGTGATCTCGTGACCCAGTGACCTAGTCGCAAGGTGGCCAAGTCACAAGTATAGCTATTTCTTCAGAGAATAGTTTGCAGGTGTTGTAGAAACCTAAACTAAGGAGTCATTTTGAAGTTTCATTGGTCTTAAAGTATTTATAATTATGTCGTTCGTCTTGTCATGGGATTTTTTTATGAATATGCCAGGGAACATCGAAGCCGAGCTTGGTTGTGTGTCCATCTCGTTAGCCTCAAGCGATATGGGGCCCCTGGTAGTTTGAAAGAAAAAAAAGAGTACAGAAGTGGAAATATCAGAAGAATGCATGCCCCTTTCCCCACTCCCCATCTATGGAGACACCGCCTATGTGTTTGGGAAAGGGGACAAGATGAGTTGGTACCAGGTATACCAGAAGTTCACAAAGCTTGAGTTTCCACAGGATCTCCTAAACTAATAGGTATACATTCAGGTCAAGAGGTCGAAAATTCACTATGCAGGCACCCATCCACCCATATTTCCATGTGTAGAGGTTATTGAATGGATCGTACAAAAGGTCGACTCCAGGATTTAGGTCATTCATGATCACTTAGGGAAGACATTCGCTAACCTGAAGGGGCAAGATGTATAAGTCTACTATTCATTCCCTACTCAAGAACAAACTTTCAATGGTGATTAGGTAGCCACTAACAAAGTACCCATACCAGAGACCTTGAGAGGATGGTGGGAGTACCCTTGGAAATTCAAGGTTAAAAAAGCTCAGGAATATAAAAAAGAGGGCCTCAGGAAAGTGTACAAGTTTCTGGCAACAATGATGTGTACGATGTATGACCGACCCGATGCCACTACTTTCAATGGGACTTGGGTACCCCTTATTTACGCTATCACTACATATGGCACCCGGTTCAACGGGGCCAACCTAATAGTATCAGTCCTCAGATCGAATATATTAGCGACACAAGCGCCCGAAGAAGGGTTTGCATCTAAATTCTATATGGCTTCTTACATTTTGGACGTAGTATGTGCAAGATGCCAATTTGAGGGATGGGTGCATGACTGGGATGTAAAACATGGAAGTCTTATCCACAAAGACTTATAGGTGTTCTGGGCTTCCAAATACAAACAATATATAGAGTCGAACTCACATAAGTTAATTCCTGCACTCTATAGAGAGTTGTTTGGAGAAGACGCCCCATGCATGTCTAGGGGAGCTATGGAAACAATAACTCAAGTGGCCAACTAGTTTCCTATTGTAGAAAGTACTTTCATTAGGTTCTTTGGGTCATTAAAAGCACCGTACACACTGCCTCAGTTTGTCACCGATAAACTTCTCTTACAAGAAGTACGCTACGAGAAAATTTTCCAAAGTTCTCAGTAAGGGAAAAAAGAAACCATGGCCTACTCTCCCGCTCACTATCGATGCCTATACAGTCAAAGACTTCAATGAAGTAGAAGCAGAGGTGAAAGACATCAAGGGTTTTCATTTTGTGACCTTCATCCATAGATCATATGATCCTGAAAGGATCATCCCCGCACATTTCAAACTGGCCAAATTCAATTGGAAATACCAACACATAGAAAGCCTTGTCGAAGAGCAAGTTAGGAACTGGTAAAAATAAGACAGGAGGCTGCACTTGAAGACTCAACTGATCAAGATGGACAAGATGATCAAAATACTGAGGAAAGGACCAACATGTTGGGAGGAGCCTCATCTTCCAAATCCAAAATGCCAAGGACCGATATAGGCAGTAATCTCTCTAAAGAGCAACACAAAAAGAGAGGCATAGAGGCTAACGCATAGCAAGAGGCCAAGGAGAAAGAAAAATAAGAGGAAATAAAAATGAGCCAATATACCCTATCATGAAAATAAGAGGAAGACAAGAAAAAGAATCAAGTTGAGGAGCAACAAAAGAAACAAATAAGGGAGGAACATAAGAAGAAGCAAGCATAAGAAGCCCATAGGAAAAAAGAGGAAGAGGAATGCAAGAAGAAGGAAGATGAGCACAAGTTAAAAGAGGAATAGGATAAATCAGAGGCTGAGGAGTGGAGGAAGGAAGAAGAAAGCCACAATTCGCAAGAAGATTCTTCCAAAGAAGCAGGAGGAAGCAAGACACTGCCCCCATAGACAGGGAAACAAACAAAGTTTCCTCACATCAATGTACCTTAAACAACCCCCATGACGGCTGTGAATTTTTGTCTCTCAGACCTTGGCATGTGAAAAGAATAGGAATATGAGATTCTATATTTGACAGGGCTGACGTATGACCAGCTCATATCACAAGATCAGGAAAGAGAAAAGAAAATGCCTTATGCGGAACCCAGCCGCACCTCTCATATTTACTACATAAAAGGATATATTCCTAGACACGAGGACTAATTCGATCATGATCGCATTAGCAGGAACTCCCTTTACGGTAGCCACAGAATAAAATGTCAGCAAGATGAGCAGAGAGATTTTTTCTTTACAAAACAATCTCCAGGTTTTTTAATAGAAGGCAGCCCAATCCGAACAAAATAAGAAGGTGCTGGAAGAACAAATCCAAAGGCACATTTCGAAACTTCCCAGGCCAATGAATTACCACTTACAATTTAAAGGAAGTTGATTACTTTGGAAGCCACCATGAAGCAAGTATATGATAAACCAGACAATCATGCCACTGCTGAAAGCGCAAGAAGAAACCAAAAGGTGTTAGGATATTCTGACACATAGGAAATAGTTAAGAATAACTTAGTCTAGTGTAGAGTTAGGTAAAGTGTGTTTCTTTACCATCTACATTTGTAAATTATAATCTTACGATCACGATTTGTAGTGATCCAACAGTTATCTCTCACCTCGGTATTAATGACACTTGGTCCATGGCTTAACACCCGATTGGTCCATGATCTCTATTTAAAGAGCATGGAGGGTCATTTTTCTGGTAACCATCTACGAGAGAAACATATGTAACTTTTCTTTTTATATAAATAAATTTCCTGAAGTGGTTGTGTTGGCTCAGGCCATGGACTTTTTCCCTCTTTTAGGGTTTTAACCATGTGATTATACTGGTGTACTGATTTGTGAGATGTTTGTGAGCAGTGACCTTTGGTTCTTAATCAACGGAACTTACCCTATAAATTCCTACATGGTATCAGAGCTATTTTGAGGGTCGTGTGCATTGCTAATCAAAATCTGAAGCCGGTTTGAATGCATGTGAATGCCGTTTTGTAGATCTACTATTTATGAAAATTTTTGGGCTTGGAGAATTGCTTGGTTGTGTCTAGAGCATCTGTTACGATTAGGAATTCCTTTTGTTTCATGCAAAAAGGTTTTCGGCTACCCAAATTATGACAGTTTAGATCTGGAGGTATAAAGCATCTGTTTTGTAGCTATATTTGATAATATTTATGCTTATTTCGGTTCTGTATTTTTATTTTTGGTTTTTAGGTTTTATTTATTTGTTGGATCTAGACCCTCTTCTCTATGTATGCTTTTTCTTGTGCACTGCATGTGATCTCGGCAAATCAGAAACAGGAATAAGGGATTTTTTCGCTACGTATGCTCTTTCCCAACGGCTTTGCATGATCTCGGGAAATAAAAAATAGTGAAAAAATTGATAGTTTCCGGTAAGGGTAATTGAAAATCTAACATTTTGCTATAAGGCTTTGCATTTCATTTTTTGGTTCATTTTTTTTTTTTTTCACAGGAAAAGGCATGCACACAGAAGAGTAGAAACTAAAAAATAAAAAATAAATAAATAAATAAACAACCCCCCCCCCCTTCCTCCTTTCAAACAATAACGTGATCCTTTTTCTATCTCACTTAGTGAGGAGTTAGTTTATGATAATAGAGGTCTTGGGTTCAAATCTCTTTCTCAAGCTTATTTTTGTAAAAAAAAATTGTTAGAAGGGGAAGATTTAAAAAAAAAAAACCTCACTTCATCCCATTCCCATAACTATTCGACATCTTCAACTCATTTTTTCAAAAAGGCATAAATTCTTCATCTGGAAGTTGTTTTTCGAGCCGTTTTTTTTTTAAATGGCCTAATGTTTTGAGATATTTCCATTAGAGCAGTTAGTTTTATCTTTTCTCTGCTTCATTTTTTTTTTAAATGGAAAGTGCATGCCTGATTATTCTTAACAGCACCAATTATTTCCAATGGGTACCTCACATGGTAGAACTACTTAGAAGTAAGGGGCTTTATAGAATAGCCACATGGCAAGAAACTAAACCTTCCAATGATTATAAAGTTTCTAAAGGGAAAAATAAACAAGATCAAGCACGAGGGTTGATAGGAATGTCCATTTCTCAAGATCTTCAATTTCATATCCTTGACATTGACACCCATGATGAAACCCTAGAAAAGCTCAAAACTGTTTTTGGCATTCAAAATCAAATTAGGGCCCACCAGCTTCAAAATGAGTTGCTTACTTTGGACCCAAATAATTTCTCCTCCATTGAAGATTTTTTGTCCAAATTCAAGACCATTCGAATTCTTTTAGAAGGTTGTAAGATCAAAAAGGAAGATGGTAGCCTCATTTATTGAATTCTTGCTAAGGTTGGCCCTGCATACTCTGTATTTGTTTCTACCTTCCATTCCACTAGAGAAGCCATCATTTCTTTAGGAACCACCTACAGGAACCCCTCTTTTGATGCCTTTTACGATTCTTTGATAAGAGAACAAGAAAAACTCTTACACCTTGGCCTTATTACTTCTGAAAATGCTTCTAAGAAAGCCTTAGCAGCCCAATAGCTATCATATCAAAAGAATCCCAAGAAGAGGTATCATAAAAAGTATGGCCCGAAACCAAACAATTTTAGCCACAAACTGAAAAAGCAACTCACCAAAATGATAAGCCATATAAAAACAAAGGAAAGAAGATAGACAGATATTGCAAATTTTGCAATCATGATGGCCATTTAGAGTCCAAATGTTTTAAGAAGATGGAAGCCTTATAAGTAGCAATGAAGAACCACAACGTCAATTTGGAGCACTCTTCACCTTCATCTTCAGGAATGGCACTTTCTTCTTGTGGTTGTCAAGCATCAAGATCTGGTTATGCATTAGATGTATCTTCCTCTTCTCATTCTCATGAGTGGCTCATTGATTATGGAGCTTCTTATCACATGGCCAAAAATAAATCCATGTTTTCTTCTTTAAATTATTGTAACACCAAACATATTTATGTTGGTGATCATAGATCTATTTGTTTTGTAGGATCTGGAACCATTCACGTCGATAATGATCAGTTTAATGATGTACTATGTGTTCCTACTTTGTCATGCAACCTTATCTCTGTTTATCAAATAACTCATTCAGGTGAAGGGAAAATAGTAGAACTCTCACCTCATGATGTTGTGATCAAGGACGTCAAATATCATAAACATATTTTAGCTACTGGCATTGCTGATGATTTCACAAGGTTGTATAATTTTGACAACTTTGGGTCATCATGTCTTCCATCCATTTTTGTTAATCAGAATGATGAAGTGAGAAAACTTTGACATGAATTATTTGGTCACTTAAACTATTGCTCTCTTCAACCTCTATCTAAGGAAAATATGGTGACAGGTCTTCCTATGGTATCTTGCCGAGATGGTGTTTGCTCTGGATGTGTACTCAGAAAAAATCATCGAGACATTTTTGAAAAAGTTGCCTCTCGGCATGCTTTAGTCCCTTTGTATTTTGTGCACAGTGATTTATGTGGTCCACTTCCTATTGTTTCTTTCTCTGGTTGCAAGTACTTCTTAACTTTCATTGATGATTTTTCCAGACACACTTGGCTATACTTCTTAAAACTCAAGAGTAATGTTTTTAACAGGTTCTTGGCCTTTAACGCCTTTGTTGAGAAACAATCTGGACATCAAATTCCTAAGTTAAGATTATACAATGGAAAAGAATATGTTAACAACAAATTAATCAATTTATGCACTGAGCATGGCATTAAATTGCAATATACTGTTCCATATACTCCAAAACAAAATGGTGTATCTAAAAGGAAGAATAACATCTTAAATTAAATTTCTAATTATATGATTCAATCTAAAGGATTTCGTCTCAATTTTTGGGTAGAAGCCATTAACTGTGCAAATTACATAGTAAATCACACTCCTACTAAGGTTTTCATGAATATAACTCCAGAAGAATATTGGAGCTCAATCAAACCAGATGTAAGTCACTTTCATGTTTTTGGAAGTGATGCTTGGGCCCATATTCCAGATGCGAAACATAAAGCCTTAGAACCTAAGAGTGAAAAATGCATTTTTGTTGGATTTTCTGAAGATGTCAAAGGATATAGAATTCTTCAACCAAAATCCAAAAATAAAATCATTAGAAGAGATGTAAATTTTGATGAAAGTATATCAACCTGTGAGCCTAGTTCGGCAGGCATGCCACCTTTGGCCTGTGAACTTTATTCGACATATGTGCCACCCCTCTCTCCCTCTTATATTTTTAATAGCATTCCTTCTAGTTCAGATGATGAAAGCGAGGATGAAAATCCTCCTCCACCTCTTAAAATTTTTCCTTATACTCCACCGCTTCCAAGATGGGTCTGCTCTACTCGGGAGGCAGCATGTTTTCTTGCAGGTGACCCTACCGATCGACGATGTACATGTTCTCAGTTCAAAAGAGCCTCTTCCTTATTGGCTCAACTTATAGAAAAACTTGATCCAAAAACCTTTGAAGAAGCCTCTGGTCATCCATATTGGGATGAAGCTATGAATGAAGAATATCAGTCCTTATTGGCGAATGATACTTGGGATCTTGGTGCTCTTCCAAAATGAAGAAAAATTGTCAGATGCAGATGGGTTTACAAAATAAAGTTTGGACCAAATGGAAAAGTGGATAGACATAAAGCTCGTCTTGTCGCTAAAGGATTTTCATAAGTTGAAGGAATTAACTATACTGAAACCTTCTCCTCCATTGCCAAAATGAATTCTATCCACCTTGTTCTTTCCCTTGTTGCTTCCTTTAAATGGGAAGTCCATCGAATGGATTTTAAATCTGCCTTCTTACATGGAGATTTACATGAAGAAATATAAATGGAAAAACCCCCTGGCTTTATCCAAAAATACTCCAGCCTTGTTTTTCGCCTTCGGAAGTCTTTCTATGGTCTCAAACAAGCTCCTCAGGCTTGGTATGCAAAAATGGATATATTTCTATTAGATAATGGATTTTCTAGGTGTCATTCTTACAACACTCTCTACACCAAGGAAGTGGGTAATTCCTTCACCATCCTTGTTCTTTATGTTGATGATCTTATCCTCAATGGTAGTGATCCACTTGCATTATTTCCTTGGTCTTTAAGTCTTGCAATCCACAGAAGGCATTACCCTCTCTCAGTACAAGTATGCCTTTGATCTTCTACACCACTTTCACATGGAAGACTGTAAGCCAGCCCCTTCTCCCTTTTAGTCTGGAGTCAAGCTTTCAGTCACTTGTACTACCCCTGAAGTTGATGCTACCGTATATCGTCAACTTGTTGGTAAAATTATGTATCTAACCCATACCCATATTTACCATTCCTTTGTCGTTGGTATTTTTGCTCAGTTTAAGTACCAACCTCATGAAAGTCACTAGAAAGCATCTAAAAGAATACTTCGATATATTTGAGGTACAGTTCAGTTCAGGATTCATTACAGTGTAGGAAAATCTCCATTTTTTATTGGTTTCACTAATTCTGATTGGGCTGGTGACCTTGATGATCGAAAGTCTACTGTAGGATATGTATTCACTTTTGGTTTAGGACCTATTACTTGGTATTGTAAGAAACAAAATTCCATCTCTATTTCTTCAACAAAATCAGAGTATCATGGTGTAGTTGAAGCCAAAAAGGAAGCCATGTGGCTTCGTCAGATTCTGTCTGAATTTGGCTTTCATCAGCAACATCCAACTACACTTTGGTGTAATAATCAGAGTGCCATTCAGCTATGTAAAGATCCACTTCAACATCAACATATGAAACACATTGAACTCCACATACACTTCATTAGAAATCTCATTCATGATCGTGTTCTTGAAGTGCAGTACTGTGCAAGATGCCATTTTGAGGAATGGGCACATGAATGGATGTAAAACATGGCGGTTTTATCCACAAATATTTATAGGTGTTTTGGGGTTCCAAATA
Source organism: Pinus albicaulis (assembly GCA_034641835.2). Taxonomy (NCBI): domain Eukaryota; kingdom Viridiplantae; phylum Streptophyta; class Pinopsida; order Pinales; family Pinaceae; genus Pinus; species Pinus albicaulis. The sequence continues at coordinate 409,126,076 of CM076578.1, read as the reverse complement.
CAAACAATATATAGATTCAATCTCTCATAAGTTAATTCCGGCACTCTATAGAAATTTTTTTGGCAAAGACGCCCTGTGCATGTCTAGGTGAGCTATGGAAACAATAACTCAAGTGGCCAACTGGTTTCCTATTGTAGAAATTACTTTCATTAGGTTCTTTGGGTCGTTCAAACCACCACACACACTACCTCAGTTTTTCACTAATAAACTACTGTTACAATAAGTATGCTACCAGATGATGGGCAAATTTTCCAAAGTTCTCAACAAGGGTAAAAGGAAACCATGGCCTACTCTCCCACTCATTATCGACGCCTATACAGTTAAATACTCCAATTAAGTAGAAGCAGAGGTGAAATACATCAAGGGTTTTCATTTTGTGACCTTCATCCAAAGATCATATGATCCTGAAAGGATCATCCCTGCACATTGCAAATGGGCCAAATTCAATTGGAAATACAAACACACAGAATTCCCTGTCGAAGAGTAAGTTAGGAACTAGTAAAAGGAAGACAGGGAGGTTGTGCCTAAAGAATAAACTGATCAAGAAGGACAAGATGATCAAAATAATGAGGAAAGGACAAACACACTGGGAGGAGCCTGATCTTCCAAAGCCAAAAAGCCAAGGACCGATACAGGCTGTAGTCTCTCTAAAGAGCAACACAAAAAGAGAGAAATAGAGGCTAAGGAATAGCAAGAGCCCAAGGAGAAAGCAAAAGAAGAGGAAATCAAAAGGACCCAAGATGCCCTAACATGAAAATAAGAGGAATACAAGCAAAAGAATCAAGCTGAGGAGTAACAAAAGAAACAAATAAGGGAGGAACAGAAGAAGAAGCAGGCATAAGAAGCCCACAGGAAAAAAGAGGAAGAGGAATGCAAGAGGAAGGAAGAGGAAGAACGAAAGGAGGCGGAGCACAAGTTAAAATAGGAATACGCTAAAGCAAAGACTGAGGAGTGGAGGAAGGAAGAAGAAATCCAAAAATCATGGGAAGATTCTTCCAAAGAAGCAGGGGGAAGAAAAACACCACCCCCATAGACATGGGAACAAATAGAGCTACCTCACATCGATGTCCCTCAAACAACCCCCATGACGACTGTGAATTTTCTTCTCTTAGACCTTGGCACCTTGGAAGAATAGGAAGATGAGATTATATACATGATAAGGATGATGTACGACCAGTTCACATCACAAGATCAGGAAAGAGGAAAGAAAAGGCCTTGTGCGGAACCTAACCACACCTCTCATAGTTACTACATAAAAGGATATAGTCTTGGACAGTAGGACTAATCTGATCATCATCGCATCAACAAGAACTCACTTTTTGGTATCCACCGAAGAAAATGTCAGAAAGATGAGTAGAGAGATTCTATCTTTACAAAACAAGCTCCATGTTTTTGAATAGAAGGTAGCTCAATCTGAACAAAAGAAGGCGGCGGTGGAAGAAGAAATCCAAAGGTGCATTTCAAAACCACCTAGGCCAATGAATTACCACTTACCATTTAAAGGAAGTTGGTTACTTTGGAAGCCACCATGAAGCAATTATATGATAAGCTAGACAGTCGCGCCACTGCTGAAAGTGCAAGAAGAAACCAAAAGATGTTAGGATATTCCAACACATAGGGAATAGTTAAAAATAACTTAGTGTTATAGGTTAATTTGGGCACCATTCCCAATGACCTGGTTAACTTGGCATCATCTCCAGGACTGATGATCAAAGGGTCTATCATTCCCTATCATCTTATTTGCTATATGCCCTAAGACAAGAAACATTCATGAATCAAACAAGATTTTCATCAAAGCAAGGTTTTTCCATGGTTTGAAGCTTATTATTAAACATGTGGGATCTCACGAACGCAAGCTCTAAGGGGCCTAAGTGCATTGCATATGTAGGTAGCCCCATTCAAGGCTGCTCTGCAAAGCACTTCCCAACATTCAAAGGTGCGTTGGTCAGATTGGGAGTGAAATTCTCATTGTTCCAGAATCTCCACTTGGCCAGTGTCTTCTAGAAGGGTTCACATGTGTCAAGCTTCGGATCCAAGTTTCCATTCGACATCTACATGAATGGAAACATCTCTTGCCTATTTTTGGAATGCAATTTATTACAAAAAAACCTACAATCCATCTATAAATTGAACACAAAGCTAAGTGTTCAAGGAGGAAGAATTTGATTAGAGAAATGCTGGAGAATTTTCAATAGAGAGTTTGATTTGTGGAGCTACTAGTGGAGAGAATTATGCTGTGATGAGACTAGGGAACTCTACTAGAAGGTCACGATGAATCAGCCACTAGGTTGTAACCTCTCCTTCTATCATCAATAAAGAGTACTTTTTTTTCCCTACATGCATCCATGTTTACTTTGATTTTCCATGTTGTAAAATTTTAGTTGATGAATGTAGTTTATGCTTAACTGATTTGGATAATTAACTTTAATAGATATCTAGATTATTGTATCTTCTGTTTTTTCAGTGCTCTTTCTTGCAGGAAGCATTCAACTATTTGAAACCACTTGAAGTTGAGGCTATAGTGGAAGTGACAGAAGGGAATCATTTGGAAGTGACTAAAAGAAGTAAGCATCCAATCCTCTCTGTATATCTGTTCTGAGTTAGGAAAAAGGGTAGTGCAGGCTTTCACTTGTTCTTTTAGACTAGACACCGGTCTAGGGAAGCGTAGTTTATCTGTAGATTAAAATTCTAGCCCAACAAACTAGCAACTCTGCTGGGGATAATTTCTCTTGAATCTTGGTGTTTTACTCTTTGATATGCTTTCTAAATCCACCCAGTAGCTATTTCACATAAAGATTACAATTTTTCAGATCTTAATTTGCAAAGTTAGTGAGCCAAAAGGTAGCTTTTTCTTTGTTTACTGCACTCAATGCACCATTGGTCAGGGCACAGTTCTTTGCAGAGCACTGTCTCCCTTGTCAGCCTACGTTGCAGAGCGCTGTCTCCCTTTGGAGACTGTGTTGGCTCCTGAAAGGAACAAATCCCCTTGAATCTAACTTTGTATCTTGCTTCAGTTTTGCTTGTTGATTTGTTCTGAAAGGTTTAATTCTCTATTGACTACTAACTCTATATATTTCTTCTCATTTGACTAAAAATTTGTTCAATGTTGTTTTAAAAAAGTTTTCCATTATCATTGGCAAGTTGATTTCAAAGTAATTTTTATGGTTGCATTAAGAATCATTTGCTTTCGAAATAGGAAATTGTCATAAAGTCTTCATTTCCTTGATAGGAGAAATTGTTGTTGAAGTCCTCATTTTTCCTTCAAAAGAGAAATTGTTGTTTGTATTCTTTGTTTCTAGAAAGTAAAAAGAATTTCGATTATTGATCTAGTGCACCTAGTTTTCTTTCGGCATTCATAACATTAAGGAAACTGAAAAGAAAAACTTGCATTTGCATGTAGGATTGTATTTTTTTTGCAAAAGGAACATTAGGAAATCTTCATTTAGTTTGAGATTCATTGATTTTTTTTTTCATTGTTTTTTTTGGTCTTAAATTATTTGCTCTCTTCCCTTAGTAGCTAGGTCTTTCATTGAAAAAATTGAAAGTGAAAGTTTGTTTATCATTCTTAGCTTTCACTTTATGAATTTTATATACATGATTGTGGTGAACCTAAAAGGAAAACTATTAAGCAAGGTCAACATAAAATAAATCTCAATTTACTTAACAATGCTTTGGAACATTAACGATAACATTTAGAGGTCTAGCCTAGAGACGTGTTAAAGCATCTTAAAACATAGCAGCTGTCGATAAATTGTTTGTGATACATTCCGAGTGTGATACCTTACTCCATGTATGTAAGTATATTGTATCTCCTCCACGTACTCTCGGGTATATCGGGTGGTGTTATAGTACGATAAGTATAAAGGAGTACTCTCACTATGTGGTTTCGCATCAGACAATGCTAATACAGATTTGGGCCTCCAAATAACTTTGGGTATATTTGGGAGGGAAAATTTTAGGTGGTATCCATTCATAGTGAACCGAGTTGACCACCTTGAAATTGTGATACACCAAACATAGTATTTGGGGAGAATACCTGCCTGTAATTCAGGCTGCAGTTCACAGTTTCCTAGTAAGCCTTTTTTCCTAGCATTACCCTCTTTTTGTTTATTTGATTTTGGATAAAATAAATCAGTAATCATGGAAGAACACAATCCTACCCCCAATCGTTTGTGTAGATTATCTTTAAAACCACCTTTACCACCAGAAGTTATTTCTGGTAGGCGAAGGCGATCACAATCTGCCGAATCAAGTACAATTCGTACATCTGGAAAAACAACATATTTTAATCCAGAGTTAGCTCAAATTTTTTCCACACATCCTAGTTCATTTACTATTGTCTAAATGGAGCCTTCATAGTTACCCGTGGTCACAATCCATTCAATCGCCGAGACCATACCTCTTGGACCCAAATTTGTTCAATTGCATATTGATCCAGATCTTGTCTCTTCTTTTCCAGAACATTTGAATCCTGAAACCGAACAGCCGGAAGTTGTTCCTACCCTGGTCATTCCACAAATTTCTCTAACCACTGAAACTCCTATTTCACAGAGTCAACCGTCTGAAATATATTTTGGGCCTAACGGTGAAGTTATTCCTCCTGGTTTAATCACGATTGAATAAATCCCTCAACCTGCTACACCTTTATGTCAAACCCACTTTGGGGGAGACCTTTACATGTACTAGTCATTTCCTCAATCGTTTCCATCTGCTTTTGTTGATCCTATTACCATTTAGTATCCCATTGATTTTCGAGGGTATACACTTGGTCAAACTACCATGTATGAACCAAAATCTTCAGTTGGGTCTACTGTTCCTATTACATCAGCTCCTACCCTTGCTACACCGTCGATGTTCCCAACATCACCAGAGTCATTTTTGCACGGTAGCCCCTCAATCCCAACAGGTTACAAATCATTATCTAGCACTTTGTCTAGTGCACCTTCACGTTCATGGTCTTTGCCAATTTCATCATCTGGTGTTTTAACTGGTAGTCCTATAGTTAGTATTGAATGACTTGATTCATTAAATCCATCATCAGGGCAATATCAAGCCGGTCATTATGGGTCAATGCCTTTATCAACTGGACTCCCAACATTTGATGAACAATATTTTCCATCTTATTATCCTCCTTATGTTGGGGGGCAACCTTTGGTTACCCAATATGATAGTACTCAATGACATTTTGGTCATACTAATGTTGATTTAAATGTTTGTTAATGGTAGCCCACTCTGCCTATCCAACCACAAACGTTTGTCCAATCATATCAACCAATTCAACCTGTTATACCCACTTCAATACCACTTGTTAATACATATATACCCTTATTACAACATCAAAATCTTGTTCATCAACCTTATCTGGCAAGTTCTTCAACTCAATATCATCAAATATTGGGTCCACAAACTAAAAATCCTTTGGTTAATTTACAACAACCTGTATCAGGGATCATTTATTCACAAGCGGGTCCACCATTTTATGGGATGTCACAAACACAATCTGGTTATGCATATCAACTGAATCCAACTTATACAAATTTTGGTTATAATCTTAGTGGGCAGACCCCTTGGTAGCCACAGGCGCAAATCCCGCAAACTTCATTTCAACAAGTAACATATCCAGGTTTTGGTCAACAACACTCTCAAGCTTTTTCCATGCAAAACAACTCCTTTTTGGGTTACCAACAACAAATCCCATATGCCAGTGCTCAAAGACCTGTTGCCCAAGAAATTCCATCTTATCCTGGCTATGCTCAACCTGACCTTAATAGAAAATTGCCTTTTGTTGCAACCTTGGAATTACCAGATTTAAACTGGTTAACTGATGACCCTATCAATTATGCTCCTTGGTGGCCAGTGATACCACATAAATTACCCTCTGACATTCCTAAATTCAACGGAAACCCTGGAGAAGACCCATCAACTCATGTTATGATTTATCATTTATGGTTTTCATCTAATTCCCTAAATGATGATTATGTTTGATTATGTCTTTTTCACTGCTTTGGCTACTGTATTTTTCACCCATTTCCAGTTACCAATCAGATAAAAAACTGGAACGGAACTCTTTACCAACTTCAAACAAATCAGTGCTACTCACATTTCAGATCATATTCATGAGTGGCGTTGTCGTCGCCGAATATTTAAGATATTTATTCCCGATCAGCTCCTTGCTGAATGGTTCATCAAATACTTGTTACCATCTATAACAGAGTATGTGGCTAAAGGTGGCGTCGTCATAGAAGAGCAATTCATTTCTCATGCCCAATATTTATACTTGATTTATACTCAGCCTGGCATGCTCTATGACAAAATACCAAATGCGACGCGATCTAATTTCAATGTTCCTCCTCAAATAAAGGACTCTCATGCCAGAGATAGCTTGATAAGCACTGTAAATACACACAACACTACTGCATCTGATCCTTCTCCTACTTCTAAAATAAACTCCATCTCATTCGACAAAGGAAAAAGTGATAAGCAACCGTGAAGTAAGAAAAAGGGGAAATCAAAGAAAAAGCAAACTTCTAACCCACAGGAATGATCATCTGATCAACCGTCAGGACCGCAGAAACCTCGTTACCCATGCATAGTCTGTAATGAGGAACACATTGTTAGATGTTATCCTCACTGTGCTGAAGTCTCAAAAATCATCAAGACTTCAAATGCATCATCTGTGTTGACAGACCCATTTCCAAATCCAGATGAAAATTTGGTTGCTACAGATCTAGCTCCTAGTTCCCAAGTGTGAATGTTATCTAGTACAAAACCTTCACAAGATATTTTGGTTTCGGCGTGCAATAAATACTATGGTAGTCTGGCCACTGATCAGCCTACTACCTCTACAATGAATCCATCTAATGAATCATACCATCTCCTGTTATTCCTGAATTAACAATTAAGCTAGTGAAGGGAGTCATTCATAAATCGACATATAATCCTTGAGCAAGAGCTGCACAAAATTACAATATAGTTTAATATTTGGCTCAATCCCCTTTAGCTATGTCTGATCTTGAGGTATTACAAAATTGTCCCTCCAAGAAATAGGCTTTATTGTCGGCCATTGGTGGAATTGATCAGATTGATTCTAATCTTGTTGTCTTTAATCATACATGCTATGTGCCACAGCTACTAGCAGAATTGGCATTCTCCATCCAAGTAAATGTTCTCAATCACCTTGTTCATCAGACTATTATTGATGAGGGAGCATTTATGTGCATTATGTCTCTAAACTATTTGAAGTCACTTGGCTCGCCGCGATTATCACAATCATCAACGATGTTGAAGGCTTCTGATGGAAGAACATATAAACCTTGTGGTATTATTAATAACCTGCAAGTTCAATTAGGGGGCAAAACAGTAAGTATTGATGTTGAGGTTGTTGACGGACCCCTTGACTATAATATTTTACTCAGAAGACCATGGGTATATACGATGACTGCAATTATTTTTACACATTTTAGAATGGTTGCCTTTCCTCATAAAGGTACTATTACAGTCATTAACCAATTATCCTTTTTTTTCCTCTGCTTCGCAAGTAACTAGAAGCGTTCCATATATTCACTTACCCCCACTAGAAATCCAAAACATTGGTGTAGGAATCTTAAAGGATTCCACTGTTATGGGAACCTTTGCATTACCACCCCCTACAACATCGACAGAAATTGCAAGCATAGAGACCTGCTACATGATCTCTTCCACTCTATCTGGCTTAAGGAAGAGTACGGGTGATTCTAAAATTTCTACCTTGGATGATGTTTTACCACTCAGCCCCATTGAGCTAAAATAACAATCAATCTATTCATCTTGGGTAGAAATTCCGAAATCAGCATCATCAAGTGTTTGGGTTGATTGTTCATTAGATTTTGGTACTCCATCTGATCCATTTTCCTGAAAATTTTTTACAGATGAAAATATTTTGGAAGCTATGATGGCAGAAGGATAACCATGGGAAGATTACCATCATCATTCCCATTTTCCAGATTATGAAGAAAATAATCTTAGTGAACTATATCACCCATCCATTCAAAATTTATTTTCGAATTCTTTTTCGATTACTACAATTGAATATGATCGAAATTTATCAGTTATTGAAGAAACGATTTCTATCAATATTTCAACTAAACCTACCATTTTAGAAAATATTCATGTTGGTGTATCTTGTTCTCCATTAGAACCTGATTCATATCGCTCTCTTTTTCATGAATTTCGTGATGTATTCACTTGGTCTTATGAGGAAATGCTAGACATAGATACTAGTATAGTTGAACACACTATTAATATATATCTTGATGTCAAACTGGTGCGCCAATGGCTTCGTCCTGTTCATCCGAAGAAAGTCGCTACCATCAAAAAAGAAGTTGAAATTTTTTTGCGTGTTGGTTTCATTTACCCTGTTTCGCTAACTTAGTGGGTTTCCAATATCATTCCTGTTATGAAAAAACAAGAAACCATTAGAGTGTGCATTGATTATCAAGATGTTAATCAGGCTTCTCTAAAATACAACTATCCTACACCCTTTAGCGACCAGATCATTGACGATTGTGCTAGATGCAAAATATTTTATTTCATGGATGGATTTTCCGGCTACAATCAAATCAATATTCACCTAGATGACCAACATAAGACAACATTCATCTATCCCTGGGGCACATTCACATATCAGAAACTTCTATTTGGTTTAAAGAATGCTGGGGAAACTTTTCAGAGAGCAATGGATTATGCTTTCAATGACATCAAGCACATTGTTCAACCATATCTAGATGATTTACTAGCGCATTCACGAAAACGGACTGATCACCCGATGCATTTGAGAGCCATTTTTTTATGACGTCAACACTACAAGATACACCTCAATCTGCACAAATGTGTGCTTTGTGTTGGTTCTGGTCAATTGCCCAGATTCTTCGTCTCAAAAGAAGGAATTCGAATAGACCCATTGAAGGTTCAGGCCATTCTTGATTTTCCTACACCCTCAAACTTACTTTAGATACAGAAACTTCAACAAAAGGCTAAATTCCTGAGAAGGTTCATTCCAAACTACATCGAAATGGCTAAAGGATTTACTCGATTATTGAAAAAGGGGGTTCCATTCCATTGGGACCAAGTTGCACAAGCTTCTTTTGATGTTGTAAAGGACCATCTTGTCCGAGCATCATTAATGTATCCTCCAAATTATCAGAATGATTATTTCCTATATATCGTCGTGGCTAAAATTACCATCACTATGGTTTTGGTCCAAGTAGAAGAAGGAATTGAACATCTGATCTATTATTTGAGTCGTAATCTCAATGATATAGAAGTTAAGTACTCGTACGTGGAAAAGCTTGCCTTGGCAGCTGTTCAAGCTGTTAAAATATTTCTCCATTATATCTTGCTCCGAAAAACAACAATAGTTTTGGATTGCAACCTCATGACTTACATCTTATCACATCAGTTTATGGGGGGAAAATATTCAAAATGGATTGTCATTTTGCAGGAGTTTGATTTGGAATTCATCAAATCCAATTCAAAGAAGTCTTTAGTTTTGGTTGAGCTTCTCTATGACCTTCCCTGTGATAGTACTACAACTACATCAGAACCATCTATTCCAGATGAGTCTCTGTTTATGATCGGATCATCTGATCCCTAGAATGGAGATTTCATCATTTATCTCCAAACAAAAACTTTTCGAACTAATACCTCTTGCTCTGATCAGCGACGTATTCAATACCAAGCAAAATATTATTTGATCGTCGACAATACACTTTATCATCATGGTGTCGATACCATTTTAAGGAGGTGCCTCACTCATGAGGAGGCTGAAAAAGTGTTAAATTATTTTCATGCTGGGGTTTGTGGTGGACGTTTATCTGGTTATGCTACTGCGCAGAAGATACTCTGCGTTGATTACTTTTAGCCAACTATTTCTCAAGATTGTATCCTCACAGTCAGAAGTTGTCATGCATGTCAGATTTATGACCATAAAATCTTCAAACCTCCAACACCAATGAATCTTGTTGTCTCTGTTGGACCATTTACGAAATGGGGTATTGATTTCATGACCTGTAACCCTCCTTCGTTCGGGAGGCATGGTTATATTATTGTTGCAGTCGAATATTTTACCAAATGGGCCAAAGCGATGCCTACATTCAACAACACAGGACAAACAACTACATTGTTTTTCTTCAACTATGTTATTGCACGGTTTGGGGTCCCACAGGCTATAGTTACAGATCACGGAAAGCATTCTCGCAACCATATGATGTCTGAATTGACAGCCAAGTTAGGATTGTCGCATGATAATTCTACTCCTTATTATCCACAATCGAATGGACAAGTTGAGGCTATTAACAAAATTCTTAAATGAGTGCTTTAGCAAATAATAGGAGTCCATAAAAGGAACTAGCACTTGATCCTATACTCTGCCTTGTGGGCGTTTCGAACCTTAATGAGAAATGCTACCGGATTTACTCCTTTTCAATTGGTGTTTGTCTTGGAAGCTATCTTACCAGTCGAATGCGAAATATCATCGTTAAAACTTGTGATAGACTTGTTACTTGAAACCTTTGAAGAATAAGCACATCTCCTTAACCTCATCCATCTAGATGAAATGCGTCAGGAAGCCCAATTGGCCAACGAAGCACATAAGAGACGTATAAAGGCACAATACAACAAAAATGTCTAGCCTCACATCTATTGAGACGGAAACTTGGTCCTTCCTTATGACTAGGAAGCTGATAAAATAGGTACAGGTAAATTCGAGCCATTATGGCATGACCCCTACATTGTCAAAATATTTCTTGCTAAGGGTGCCTACGAGTTAGTTTATTACGATGGGATTCCATGTGCGCAACCTAGAAATGGGTTGTATCTTAAACATTACTATGCTTAATCATGAGTGTAGTAGTTTTTTGTATTTTATTGTTTATATGTTGTTGATTTGCAATCACTATCTTAATTTTTCTTTTAGATTTTTCTTGACGTTAGTAATCCGCTTTACATTTTTTCACGGATGTCTGAATCTTCGGAACCATTTTTTGGATATGCTGATGGTGCTAGTCGTAGTATGCAGAATCTATCGTCTGTAGCGTGGGCCATTTTCACTCCGAATGGCGATTTAGTGAGTTTTCAAGGGATTTTCATTGGTAGATCGAGGAATAATATCGTTGAGTATAGTGCATTGATTTAACTTCTCTCTGATGCCATTTCATTTGGTATTAACTGCATAATCATCAGGTTAAACTCACAACTTGTGGTACTACAACTTACTAGTATTTATACTGTTAGAAATCCAACACTTCTTAGATTGTTCCTTAGAGATTGACTTTTGGAGAGACATTTTTGTTTCATTCAATATCAACGCATTTCCATAAATGTGAAAACTTTAACTAATTCATTATCTGATCAAGTTTTAGATAGACATTTGCGACATAGGTAAAGAAAAAATTCACATCATTGAATAGGATTTCATATTAAACATAGGAAAAAATCAAAAAACATATAGATAGATAGTTATAGGTTTTTTACAAAATTTGTTCCCAAGACACATTGGTCATATGACCTCAAAATGTATGCAAAAATTCATAAGTAAACTAGTGGTGTTCATGATAGCACGCTATAGATCTAGAAATCCTGCGGAGAAACCGCATCCAACGGTTAGGAACCCCAATTGTGTGTCGCTGTAGTTGCATGGGAAGATCTTCGATCCAGAAATCCAGAATCCTGAAGGTCAACCCCTCTATGTGCTGTTGGAGCTCAACAAGAGTCTCAACCATATCAAGGTCCTAAATGACTGCTCTCCCGACAACCCTCTCTGCTGGTGCATCTGCTTCGCGCTCTGGTTCCTGTACTGGTTGAACACGACCGATATCTACATTACATTAAACATTTAGTTTATTCTTGGAAAGAAATAAAAACATGAAAACATTTGTATAAACCTTATAAAAATAAAAAAACATGGTAAAATCAATCTTACCTATTGCACCCCACTGAGCACCTTTTGGTAAAACTAGATCTGGATCTCCTCGGAAGTCGACGCCTGCATATGAATACTCATCGATGGCAACGATATGTCACCTGAACCAGGAAAATAATGTAGCTGAGAGCACAAAGGTCGATTGGCCTGAATGCTGACCCATGAGTTCTACCCATCTCTGCATTCAAGGATCTCTAGGACTAGATATATCCAATGTTACATGTTGTGTCTACATCAGTGGAATCCGTTCCAAAGTGAAGGAGATAAGGATAGAACAGTAACTGAAATTTTTCTTCCTTCCCTCCTTTGATTTATTCAATTGTTCCTTTATCTGAAATAGAATAACTTCAGACCAGTTGAAAACTATTGGCTCTAAGAATTCCAGCGCATACTCCATATATGATTTGTTTGCCACATGGAGTGTAACAGTGACAACTAGTTTAGCGATCATGAATAGGATGGTTCTCAAAGAAAAATCCCTAACATCACGGATGTTTATTTTTCCATATTTGCTAGGTTCTAACCCTGGATAGTAATACTACATAACATAAACCCTCATTGCTTCTCCTCCAACGGTAGATCCTGTGAGTGCAATAGGCAGACCTCTCCTCAACATACCTGTGAGAAAATAGACATCCTCAACTGTTATGGACAACACTTGATTTTTTATGTGAAATGCCTCTATCGTTTGATCCCATGCTCAAACAAGGAACTCCAAGAGTTCTATCTATTGCCTCATTCCTGACAGTTTGAAGTACTTAAGCAGCCTGCAATCTCTTAAAGCTGTTATAGTACCTGGATCATTCAAGGCAATCATATATTGTTCTTCATGTTCCCTTTCTCTCCATGTAATCATCATTATAATCCAATGGAAACCTGAAAATAAACCATAAGATCCATTACATACCATTCATTGCAAAAAACTAGGCAAATTTTGGACACAACATGAAAAAAAAAAACTTCAACTACGCCCAACACACTCCCTGGGCTGAGACAGTGCATCGTACATGGAGGTACACCTCACTATACCTGCTATGCAATGCAGGTTTTGACATTTAGGGGTGTGTTGCCCTTAATTTTGGTATAATTTACCATAGGGGTCTTAAAACCCTAAAAATTTGCAAGGAAAGGTAATGAAATGAATACTGAAAGAAAAAGGAGGTTTTTACTACTGACCTGGGTCAAATGGCGATGAAATTTATCCACTGAAACGATCGCAATCAATGAGTAAAGTTCGGGGGCAAAATCAGATTAAGAGCTCCAAAATACAAATGGTAATACGGAATGGTAAAAATGAATAGTGAAACTACCTTATATAGTCATTTAATTACTTGCAAGTTAACTTTATTGTTATGACTATAGTTTTATTATGTTTTTATCATGAAATAGGTATTTTTAATCCATTTGATGTTGTTCTGAATAGGAAATACAACTGACAAACAGATTAGTCATGCATATTTATTTCAAAGAAGGACTTGACCACAAAGCATACTTTTTCTCCTTATTTTTTGGGCTTTGATAAAAGAGAAAAAGGATTTGAAGCACACTTTTATCTCTTTTTCGAGATTTGATAAAAACGAAAAAGAAACCCCTGGAATCTTCTTTTAGCTCTTTTCAGACTCTGATAATGTGAAAATATTGTTGAGCACTTTTCATTTCGAGCTCGTTAAAGTAAATGAATTGATATCCACTCAGTATAAGTTTAACCCTTTTCCGAACTGAGATGGATTATTCACGAAAAAGGAATACCTTGGTTAAACATGACCAAAGAGGTTCTTTCAGATATCATTTTATACTTTTTCGGATCTGAGAGACAAATTTATGAAAAAGTACTTTTTGGAGTCCTCTTTAGTCCTCTTTTTCAGACTCTCTAAACATGAAAAAGGACCAGGATGTCACTGTCGTTCAGCTCGTTAAAACATAAAATAGTGATAGGCTTGTCAATCATGGAAAGAATCAAGTTTCATTCATTTCTAGACTCGTTAAATTATTAAATAGTGATACTTCATTATTTATTCACTTGAAGGGTTGAATTATAGATCAAGAAAATGTTATCCTCCTCAAGCTTGTTAAAAAATAAAGAGGTATTGGTCAAAAAATGACCAAGGAAAATTTGGGAAAAGCCAACAAAGTGTCTTTTTGGTAGCAAGTCGCTCTTGAACATGACACTTCTTTCACTCCATGTCCGTGACTGTTTGGGTTGGGTAATCATCTTGATAGTCCATTGACACCTATGGTTCATCATACCTTCACTTCGGTTTTGGGTTAATGCTGCCAACTCATCATAGTGTCACCGATATGTTCAAGAGAAGTCATCCAGTGAATTAGAACTCATCCATCTGCAATACTCATAAACCTTCATTTTCATGATTGTCATCCCTAACAATTGCTATATCAAGTCATACCCTTGTGTCGAAAATCAATAACTCCAGTTTTTTCAATAAGGCGATTTCCAGTCGACTACAAATCAATATCTAGGAAGTTCACTTAGAAACATCAGATTCCAGTACCATGAGTCTTCTTACAGCATCGACAAGATCCTCGCTTCCGGACCTTTGACCAAAATATTTTGTTTGGTGTTCGACATCAAATCATCTATTCATGCCTTACGAAATGTACTACAGTACCTTGAGGGCCATTTTCATTAATGGTGGTTCTCTCACATTTGTTAACAGCTTTCATTATTGGCTGGTAATCAAATGATGTCTTTCCATGTTAGACAATAAATCATCGAGTGATCGAGTGAATGAGATAAGAAGACCCTAGATCTAGTTTCAACCATCTAGGCTACAATTTCAGGATTTTTGTACACATCATATGTATGGTGAATTTACATACAGATTGTCATCCAAACATGGGCCTATATCTATAGGCGATGTCTGCATCTGGGAAACATTCCAATGTAGACGACTTTCTGAATTATGTACATGTTATTAGATTGTTTAATGTGCTAACTATGGGAATGCCTACCCTCAGCAATTATGATCAATAGAGGATATATCATGATGTAATGTACTATAATATTGATGCAGGTCAACTTTTTGCTTTGTTTCCAGGCTCATCACAGTGTAAAGCATCTCAATCAAATTTTCTTATTATTTGGATCTCATGCTTTAGGGGGGAATTGTTATAGGTCAATTTGGGCACCATTCCCAATGACCTGGTTAACTGGGCATAATCTCCAGGATGGATGATCAAAGGGTCTATCATTCCCTATCATCTCAGTTGCTATATGCCTTAAGATATGAAACATTCATGAATCAAACAATATTTTCATCAAAGCAAGGCTTTTCCATGGTTTGAATATTATTATTAAACATGTGGGAGCTCACCAACACAGGCTCTAAGTGGTCTAAGTGCATTGCATATGCAGGTAGCCCCATTCAAGGCTGCTCTGCAAAGCACTTCCCGACATTCAAAGGTGCGTTGGCTAGATTGGGAAGAAAATTCTCATTGTTCCAGAATCTTCACTTGGCCAATGTCTTCTAGAAGGGTTCACATGTGTCAAGCTTCGGATCCAAGTGTCCATTCAACATATACATGAATGGAAACATGTCTCGCCTATTTTTGGAATGCAATTTATTGCAAAACAAACAACAGTTCATCTATAAATTGAACACAAAGCTAAGTGTTCAAGGAGGAAGAATTTGAGTAGAGAAATGCTGGAGAATTTTCAATAGAGAGTTTGATTTGTGGAGCTAATGGTGGAGAGACTTATGCTTTGAAGAGACTGGGGAACTCTGCTGGAAGGTCACGATGAATCAGTCACTAGGTTGTAACTTCTCCTTCTATCATCAATAAAGAGTACTTCTTGTTTTTCCCTACATGCATCCATGTTTACTTGATTTTCCATCTTGTAAAATCTTAGTTGATGAATGTAGTTTATGCTTAACTGATTTTGCTAATTAACTTGAATAGATATCTAGATTATTATATCTTTTGTTGTTTCAGTGCTCTTTCTTGCAGGAAGAATTCAACTATTTGAAACTGCTTGAAGTTGAGGTTGTAGTGGAAGCGACTGAAACAAGTAAGCATCCAATCGTCTCTGTATATTTGTTCTGGGTTAGGAAAAATGGTAGTGTAGTCTTTCACCAGCTGTTCTAGACTAGACACTGGTGTAGGGAAGCGTAGTTTATTCGTAGATTACAATTCTGGCCCAACACTTCATCTAGTGTAGATTTAGGTAAAGTGTGTTTCTTTACCATGTCCATTTGTAAATTATAATCTGATAGTCACGATTTGTATTGATCCAATGGTTATCTCTCCCCTCGGTATTAACGACACTTGATCTAGCTTAACACCTGATTGGTCCATGATCTCTATTTAAAGAGCATGGAGGGTCATTTTTCCGGTAACAAAGCCATGTTTTCTTCTTTAAATGACTGTAACACCAAACATATTTATGTTGGTGATGATAGATCTCTTAGTGTTGTAGAATCTGGAACCATTCATCTCGATAATGGTCAGTTTAGTGATGTACTATGTGTTCCTACCTTGTCATACAACCTTCTCTCTATTTATCAGATAAATCATTCAGGTGAAGGGAAAATAGTATAATTCTCACCTCATGATGTTATAATCAAGGACCTCAAATATCCTGAACATATTTTAGCTACTGGCATTGCTGATGATTTCACAAGGTTGTATAAGTTTGACAGCTTTGGGTCATCATGTCTTCCCTCCATTTTTGTTGCTCACAATGATGAAATGAGAAAGCTTTGGCATGAGTGATTTGGTCGCTTAAACTATCGCTCTCTTCAAACTCTATGTAAGGAAAATATGGTGACAGGTATTCCTATGGTATCTTTCCGAGATGGTGTTTGCTCTGGATGCGTACTCAGAAAACATCATCAGCATAGTTTTGACAAAGGTGCCTCTCAGTACTCTTCAACCCCTTTTCAGCTTCTGCACAGTGATTTATGTGGTCCATTTCCTATTTTTTATTTCTCTGGTTGCAAGTACTTATTAACTTTCATTAATGATTTTTCCAGACACACTTGGGTATACTTCTTAAAACTGAAGAGTGAATTTTTTGACATGTTCTTGGCCTTTAAGGCCTTTGTTGAGAAACAATATGAAAATAAAATTCTTAAGTTAAGATCAGACAATGGAGGAGAATATGTTAACAACAAATTTATCAACTTCTGCACTGAGCATGGAATTCAATTGCAACATACTGTTCCATGTACTCCACAACAAAATGTTGTAGCTAAAAGGAAGAATCACATATTAAAAGAAATGGCTAATTATATGCTTCAATCTAAAGGACTTGGTCTCAATTTTTGGGCATAAGCCATTAACTGTGAAAATTACATAGTAAATTTCACTCCTACTAAGGTTTTAATGAATATAACTCCAAAAGAAGCTTGGAGCTCAATCAGACCAGATGTAAGTCACTTTATTGTTTTTGGAAGTGATGTTTGGGCCCATATTCCAGATGCAAAACATAAAGCCTTAGAACCTAAGAGTGAAAAATGCATTTTTGTTGGATATTTTGAAGATGTCAAAGGATATAGACTTATTCAACCAAAATCCAAAAATATAATCATTAGAAGAGATGTAAATTTTGATGAAAATATATCAGCCTAGGAGCCTAGTTCGGCGGGCGTGCTACCTTTGGCCTGTGAGCTTCATTCGGCATATGTGCCACCTCTCTCTCCCTCTTCTATTTTTAATAGCATTCATTATTGTTTAGATGATGACAACGAGGATGAAAATCCTCCTTCGCCTCTTGAAATTGTTCCTTATATTCCACCGCTTCCAAGATGGGTCTGCTCTACTCGGGATGCAGCAGGTTCTCTTGCAGGTGACCCTTCAGATCAACGACGTACACGTTTTCAGTTCGAAAGAGCCTCTTCCTTATTGGCTCAAGTTCTAGAAAAACTTGATCCAGAAACCTTTTAAGAAGCCTCTGGTCATCCAGATTGGGATGAAGCTATGAATGAAGAATATTGCTCCTTATTGGAAAATGATACTTGGGATCTTGGTCCTCTTCCAAAAGGAATAAAAATTTTCAGATGCAGATGGGTTTACAAAAAAAAGTTTGTACCGGATGGAAAAGTTGAGAGACATAAATCTTGTCTTGTCGCTAAAGTATTTTCACAAGTTGAAGGCATTGATCATACTGAAACCTTCTCCCCTGTTTCCAAAATGAATTCTATCCACCTTGTTCTTTCCCTTGTTGTTTCCTTTAAATGGGAAGTCCATCAGATGGATGTTAATATGCCTTCTTACATGGAGATTTACATGAAAAAATCTACATGGAACAACCCTTTGGCTTTATCCAAAAATAATCCAGTATTTTTTGTCACCTTCGGAAGTCCCTCTATGGTCTTAAACAAGCTCCTTAGGCTTGGTATACAAAAATGGATATATTTCTATTAGATAATGGCTTTTCTAGGTGTCATTCTGATAACACTATCAACACTAAGAAAGTGGGTAAGTCCTTCACCATCCTTGTTATTTATGTTGATGATATTATCGTCATTGGTAGTGATCCAAACCATATAAACCATGTGAATTCTAGCCTCAAAAACAAGTTTGAAATGATAGACTTAGGACACTTGCATTATTTCTTTGGTCTTCAAGTCTTGCAATCCAAGGAAGGCATTACCCTCTCTCAGTCCAAGTATGCCTGTGATCTTCTACACCACTTCACATGAAATACTGTAAGCTAGCTCCTTCTCCCTTTCAGTCTAGAGTCAATCTTTCAGTCACTTGTACTACCCCTGAAGTTGATGCTACCTTATATCGTCAACTTGTTGGTAAAATTATGTATCTAACCCATACCCATCCTTACCTTTCCTTTTTCGTTGGTCTTGTGGCTCGGTTTATGCACCAACCTCTTGAAAGTCACCGAAAAGCAGCTAAAATAATAGTTTGATATATTTAAGTATAGTTCAGTTCAGGATTCATTATAGTGCAGGAGCATCTCCATTGTTTATTGGTTTCATTGATTCTGATTAGGCTGGTGACCCTGATGATTGAAATTCTACTACAGGATATGTATTCACTCTTGCTTCAGGACCTATTACTTGGTCTTGTAAGAAAAAAAATTCCATCTCTCTTTCTTCAGCAGAAGCAGAGTATTTTGGTGTAGTTGAAGCCAGAAAGGAATCCATGTGGCTTCGTCAGATTCTATCTAAATTTGGTCTTCATCAGCAGCATCCAACTAGACTCTGGTGTGATAATCAAAGTGCCATTCAACTATGTAAAGATCCAGTTCAACATCAGCATATGAGACACATTGAAATCCACATACACTTCATCAGAAAGCTCATTCATGATCGTGTTCTTGTAGTGCAGTAATATCTGGTAACCGTTTATGAGAGAAATATATGTAACGTTTCTTTTTATATTAATAAATTGCCTGAAGTGGCTGCGTTGGCTCAGGTCATGGATTGTTTCCCTCTTTGATGGTTTTAACTGCATGATTATACTGGTGTAATGATTTGTGATATGTTTGTGAGCGGTGACCTTTGGTTCTTGATCTACAGAAATTACCTTCTAAATTCCTACAAAAGAAGAATGACACAGCTAAAGGATGCCTCCACTACTTTGGACAACATGCTATAGTGGTACAACATGTATCCGCAGGCTCCTGACACCTTGCAAAGGAAGGATTGGATTTGCACTCAGAATGACAAAGTCTAGATCCAAATGAAGATAGAATCCAATGATAAACTGGTCAAGGATGTAGAGAGGGTGATGTCCGCTTATGAACACCTGATCAGTGGCATCGATTCAATGGCTGAAGTACACCATATTCCTTCCCTAGGGGCATTCGACACTGAAAAACAAGGGAAGAGTTCACCCAATATATTCAAACCTTCCTGCAACCAATGAGTTGAGAAATTGCTTCGAAATATCTTTCGGCCTCATTGGAAAATATTATTCAATTCATCATTACACCAGTCTAAGTCTACACCAAATTGGCTTCTTTATCCAATCAGATCTCAGTAAAGAGGTATACATTGGTCCCAGATGCTCTTGAATTCTTTCACAGGTTAAGAGAAGATACCCCACAGGTCACCGTAGTAGCTGCAGACTATCAAGCCTGGCAAATGTACCTCAAGGATCAGCAGCAAATAGGTGTATCATACCTTTCAATCACACAATTTATTCTGTGACAGGAAATGGCACAAGTCGTAGGTCGCAGCAGGAAACAGGTCGCAGGTCGCAGTGAGGAACAAGTCACAGGTTGCAACCAGAGCTGAGTCGCAAGTTGCAGATGAATCCTAGGTTGTAGAGCATGCCAACAGTTGGGAAGTTGAAGGGTCAGGTCACCCAAGGGTCAATTTTTCTCTATAAGTAGTCCCTTCGGGAGATTGTAAAGGACCTTTTTTTGGGACTCCAAAAGGAGAAGAGATAATTGTATCACATTAAATTCATATTTCTGAGAATGAATACAAATGAATGTTTTGATTCCACTACTAGATCTGATGAGAACTTGTGTGTGTTCTAGCATTATGATTATTATGTCTTATTGTATTTGATATCTTTCATAACTGAATAGCCTATGTTTTCTGTTCATGTGTCATTTGCACATTAAGCTTTCTAGATGTGTTTCCGGTATGTGAATATTTCATTAAGAGATGTTTAATGATTTTTTTATTAATGTCACTCTATCTTTAGAAAAACTCTCAAGGAATTGAAGGGTGTCTCGACCATATAGAACCATTTCTTTTGTGTTCAAGCAGCTTTTATGAGCATGACCGTAATGATGTGTTGCTAACAACATTTCCTTTGGATTCATGCATCAAAACTCACTTTGCTACTTATAATGTTTCATTTACAGGAGAACTCATCGATCATTCGTTTCGTATCATTCGACTAACCATGTATCATCAAGTTTGTAGGGCTCATATTCCATCCAAGAAAAGGTATATTTAGCAGTAGCCAGGATCCCTATCACAAATAGTCTAAAGTCTAGTTGGGACTTTATATCAGGGAGATCCACTACTGTTGACGGGGCACTTTTCCCCATCAACACATTCATAGATGATTACACAAGGAAGACATGGGTCTATTTTCTAAAATAGAAAAGTGAAGTGTTTGAATAGTTCTACCACTACAAAGCTCTTGTTGAGAAGAAAAGTGGACACTACATAAAAGTTTTGAGAACTGAAAAAGGTGCAAAATATATCTCCAAGAAATCCTGCGTATCTACAGGGAGCATGGAATACACAAGTAGTTTACCAAAAAGTATACACCTCAACAAAATGGTGTAGCAAAAAGAAAGAATAGGACCATCATGGACATGGTAAGAAGTATGTTGAAGGAAAATAATTTTCCAAATGAGTATTGGGTAGAAGCTGTCAATTGTGCAGCATATATCTTAAATAGATTTCCAACCAAAAGTGTTATGAATAGAGTTCTAGAAGAAGCATGGAGCAGAAAAAAACAATTTGTCACTCACATGACAGTGTTTGGATGTGTGGCATGTGCACATGTGATGGATCAGTCAAGGAAGAATTTGGACAGCAAGAGGGAGAAATTTATATTTCTTAGATAGAATGATGAATCCAACGCTTACAAGCTTTATAATCCATTAACCAAGAAAATGATCATCAACAGAGATGTTCATTTGAAATAATAGGAAGCTTCGAATGGAATTTTAAAGATGACAATAAATGTGAAGACACGTATTTCACATGAAGACAAAGAGGAATTGATTACAGAAAGTAATTCCTCAGCAATAGCTCCTCCTCCACCTACACAAGCTCAACAGAGCACACAACAAGAAAGAAATAGAACAAAACTAAGAAATAAAATAAGTGCTTCTCCAAGCACACCAAAAGGATCAACAAATCCCTCGAGTTAAAGTGCAACTCCAAGCACATCTTCAACAAATATAGGAAGGCCAAGATTCATAAATTTAAGTGAAATTTATGAGCAAGAAGAAGTTGATAATAGTGCTCATCTAAATTCTTTATTTCCATTATTTTGTCATGTTGATGACCCAATCCATTTTAAATATGTATTCAAAGAAGAGAAATGGCTTGAATCAATGAATGAAGTTATAGGAGCAATACAAAAGAATGAAACATAGGAATTAGTGGACCTCCCACAAGGAAATGAAGTTATTGGAGTGAGATGGGTCTATAAGACCAAAAGAAACATTGAAGGCAAGATAGAAAGGTACAATGCAAGGCTAGTTTTCAAATGATACAAGAAACAATAAGGAAGAGGCTATGAGCAAGCCTTTGCACCAGTTGTAAGGATGGAGACAGTGCAAAGAGTGTTGTCCATAGCAGCACAACAAAAATGGAAAGTTTATCAAATGGATGTGAAATCATAATTCTTGAATGGAGTGTTGAAAGAGGAGGTGTATGTTGAACAACCTCTTGGGTATGAGATAGAAGGACAAGAAAAAGATGTGTGTGAGTTACAGAAATCTCTTTATGGGCTGAAGCAAGCACTGTGAGCATGGTACAACAGGATTGATGCTTACCTAGTGGACAATGGGTTTGACAAGTGGGATGGTGAACCCACACTCTACATCAAACAAAATGATGGTAAAATTCTTATTGTTATTTTGTATGTAGATTATTTTATTTTTACTGGAAATGATGTTTCTCTCATTGTTGATTTCAAATAAGACATGAAAAGTGAGTTTGAAATGAATGACTTGGGATTATTAAAAAAAAATTTGAGCATAGAACTAAAGAAAATAGAAAAGGGGATTTTTATCTCCCAAACAAAGTATGTTGTAGAAATTTTAAAGAGGTTCAATATGCATAACAACAAGCCATCATCAACTAATGAGGGGGCATTAGACACTAGCCAACAATGTAGGAGGTTTTGTCCACATGCTGTGGTTAGGAGGGTTCAAAATCATTTGAATTGTAATAGCTAGGTGTCAATACCTCATCTACCTGTTTCATTTAGATCAGTTAGGATTAGTAGAAGTCAAACAGTTAGGTTCAACCCATCTATCATGTTTCAGTTTTCGAATAATTTGTAATTAAGCTTTTGATTTACCAAAAAGAAAAATTAAAAAAAAAATAAGGAGCCACGTGGAGGTAAACAAAGAGAATTGCTGTCAGAGCAACGTGACCAGACCAACTCTCCTTAGCAGGACCGAGGTTCAGATTTTTTATTGTCATTTGTGGTATCAGAGCCTATTTTTGCGTTGTTTTTGCCGAAGAGATGACATGGCAATCTGAGTTGGTAGAGGTGCTGGCAGAAGGAGACCGATTGCCAACGCAGAAGTGTTGGGGATGCTGTAGAGGGTCGAGGCCTATATGGATGCCATGGAGCGAAGACAACCCAGAGATCCTGAAGACACCAGTGAACCCGAATTAGAAGAAGCTGAAGAAAATGTTGAAATTCCTCCTGACTTGAGGCTCCTCAGAGCTGTTCTGGGGTTTGTAGTTAAGCCTAAAATTGAAATGTCAAGTTATACAGGAGGGATGAATCCAGAAGAACTAGTAGACTGGATAAATGAAATGAACAAGTGTTTTGATTATGAAGAAATAAGTGAAGATAAAAAGGTCAAGTTTACGATGACAAAGCTGAAGGGACATGCTGCACTTTGGTGGGATGGAGTGCAGGAAGAAAGGAGGAGAGTTGGCAAGAAACCTATCAAGAGCTGGACTAGAATGATGGCTAAGTTAAAAGGTAAATTCTTGCCCAGTGATTATCAGCTGAAATTGTATAGGTAAATGCAAAACCTGAGACAGAGGTTGATGAGAGTAAAGGAATACACAGAGGAATTTTACAAAGTGATCATAAGACCTGGGCAATTTCAAGACACACCAGAGAAGACTGCCAGATATGTAAATGGTCTCAAACTGGATATCCAAGATGAGATTGGTCTTCTGTCTCCCAATACAGTGGAAGAGGCCTACCAGATGGCCTTGAAAGCAAAGGAGAAACTCCTGAGGAAACAGTCTTCCATGAAGAGAGGTACTTTCCATGGAAAGGGAAGTCAGGGTGGTAGAGGAAAGCCTACTACACCCAAGGATGGAGCTAATAGTAGCTCACCTCAGAATGAATCTACAGAGGATGATGCAAGGGGTAGAAGGGGTTCCTACAGAGGAAAAGGAAGAGGAGACAGAGGCAGAGGTAGAGAATTGAGGTGCTATATATGTCAGCAAGTGGGACATAAGCACTATGAATGCCCAAAGAATGTGGGTGCTGGTCCAAGAAATGTTGTTGTTGCCCAAGCTGGAGAAGAGGAAGAAATTGAAGAAGAAATTCTACCAGAGAGGGGAGAATCCTTGGTGGTAAATAAGGTCCTGTTGAAGAAAGCCAAAAAGGTCACTGAGCCTGAACAAAGGAAGACTTTGCTTAGGATAATATGCAAAGTCCAAGGGAAATGCTGCTAGCTAGTCATTGATAGTGGCAGCACAGACAATCTAGTTTCCACTGAGGTAATAGAGAATTTGAAGTTGAAGACAGGGGAGCATCCAACTCCCTAGAGGGTGTCCTGGCTACATAAAGGGAACCAGCTAGTTGTGAAAGAATAGTGTGAGATAGAGCTGCAAATGGGAAAATACAAGGACAAAGTTTTGTGTGATGTAATTCCCATGGATGTGTGTCATATACTGCTGGGTAGACCTTGTCAGTTTGACAGAGCAGCAGTGCATGATGGAAAGAAGAACACTTATAAGTTCTTCAATGCTGGGGTACACCATACATTGATACCCATGGAAGAAGGAGAGCCATCCAGCAGAGTGATTGATCTAAAGACCTTGTTGCTGAGCGGGAAGGAATATCTACAGTAGATAGAAGAAGAAGAGGTAAGCTTTGCTTTAGTTTGCAAACCTAAGGTAGTTCTTACTTCTACAAATATTTCTGATTTTCCAGTAGAAATCCAAGAGATGTTAGATGATTATTGTGACATTATTGTGGATGATTTACTTGATGAGCTGTCACCTGTGAGAAATATCAGCCATCAGATAGATTTTATCCTTGGTTCAAATCTGCCAAATAAGGCAGCCTATAGAATGACTTCTAAAGAAAATGAGGAAATCGAGAGACAAGTACAGGAATTGGTGGACAAGGGGCTGATCAAAGAAAGTCTAAGTCCATGTGCAGTACCAGCAGTATTGAGCCCAAAGAAAGATGGAGGCTAGAGGATGTGTACTAATTCCAGAAAAATCAATAAGATCACAATCAGGTACAGATTCCCTTTGCGTAGAATTGAGGATTTGATGGACTGCTTGAGTGGTGCTAAATATTTTTCAAAGATAGATTTGAAAAGTGGATACCATCAAATTAGAATAAGAGAGGGCGATGATTGGAAGACTGCCTTTAAAGCAAATTAAGGACTGTATGAATGGACGGTAATGCCTTTTGGGTTTTCAAATGCACCTAGCACTTTTATGAGACTTATGAATGAAGTATTGAAAGAATTCATTGGTAAATTTGTGATAGTGTATCTGGATGATAAATTAGTTTTCGACAGAACTAAAGAAGAACACTTAAGGCATCTTAATCATGTCTTGAAGAAGCTGCACCAAGAGAAACTGCTAATAAATTTAAAGAAATGCTCATTCATGAAGGAAGAATTGGTGTATTTGGGTTTTGTTTTTTCTACAGATGGACTGAAGATGGACCCAGAAAAGGTTAAGGCAATTGTGGAGTGGCCTTCACCCCAGAATGTTTTTGAGATAAGAAGTTTCCATGGACTTGCCAGTTTTTACAGGAAATTCATAAGAAACTTCAGTAAGATCAATGCACCAATAATTGAGACTATAAGGAAGAGAAAACAACCATTTAAGTGGACCGCTGAAGCAGAAAGAAACTTTAAAATTTTGAAGCAAAAGATCACTGAGAAGCCTGTTTTGATTCTTCCTGGTTTTACTAAACCATTTCAAGTGAAGTGTGATGCCAGTAGGGAAGCCATTGGAGTTGTGTTGAGTCAGGATGTTAGGCCTGTGGCATATTTCAGTGAAAATCTGAATGACACTAGAAGAAATTATTCATCTTATGAGAAGGAATTCTATGCAATTGTTCAGGCACTGAAAAAGTGGAGACATTATTTGATGTCCAGGGAATTTGTATTTTTCTCTGACAATCATGCTTTGCAGTATATTTTATAGTAGCCCAAGTTGAAGCATAAGCATACCAAATGGGTTTAGTATCTCCAAGGTTTTTATTTTGTTTTGAAACACATAGGTGGCCAAGAAAATAAGGTAGCTGATGCTTTGAGTAGGAGGCACATGCCTACTCAAGAAACTGAATTTGAGGTTGTAGGGTTTGATTTTCTCAAAGAATTGTATAAAATAGATCCAGATTTTAAGGAAGCATTTGAGGCATGTTGTAACCCTGTTCTAACAGATAGAAGCCAGTGGCTAGATTATTTCTTGCAGGAGGACTTACTATTCAAAAGAAACCAATTGTGTGTACCAAAATGTTCCATGAGAGAAAAATTTGATCAAGGAGAAGCATAGTGGTGGACTTACTGGACACTTTGGTACTGATAAAACCTATGAGCAGTTGAGTCACTTTTATTACTGGCCCAGGATGAGAATATAAGTATATAAGTTTGCGAAGAATTGAAAAATCTGTCAGTATGTTAAAGGAAGGAGCCAGAATGCAGGATTGTACACTCCCTTGCCTATTCCAAACAGGCCTTGGGACATGGTGAGTATGGATTTTGTTCTAGGATTGCCCAAGATTCAGAGAGGGAATGATGCAGTCTTTGTTGTAGTGGATAGATTCTCCAAAATGGCACATTTTATTCCATGTTATAAAACTAGTGATGCCACCCATGTTGCTAACTTGTTTTTCAAAGAAGTTGTTAGATTGCATGGGTTCCCCAAAAGTATTGTTTCAGATAGAGACACCAAATTTGTGGGTCATTTTTATAGGACCCTGTGGAAGAAAATTGGTACCAAAATGATTTTTAGCTCAGCTTATCATCCCCAGACTGATGGACAAACTGAGGTAGTGAATAGGAGTCTAGGAAATTTGTTGACAAGTCTTGCAGGAGAGCATCCCAAGTAGTGGGACCATATTTTTCCCTAGGTAGAATATGCCTATAATTACTCACCAAACAGAAGCACACGGCAGATTCCATTCCATATTGTTTATGGAATGCACCCCAGAGGAATATCAGAATTAAGAAATCTGGGAAAGGTAGAGCTAAGGAGTGCAGATGGTGAGGAATTTTCTTCAGAGATCCAGGCCATACATGAACAAGTGAAACAGTAACTACAAGGCAGTAGCATCAAATAGAAAATCCGAGCAGAATTGAGTAGAAAAGAAGTTCATTTTTAAGTAGGAGATCCGGTCTTAGCATACTTGAAAAAGGAGAGATTCCCAAAGAAGCAGTAAAAAAAATTGAATTTCAAAAAGATTGGGCCATGCAAGATACTTAGAAAGTTTTCTGCAAATGCTTATGAGATTGAATTGCCACCTGATGTTGGAATAACTCCTATTTTAATGTTGCATATTTTTACAAGTATGAAGATGATGGTGCTGAAGAAAGGTCAACAGACAAGGAGCAGATTGAGTGGAAATAGTAGCTACCTCCAGCACAGCCATTGCAACCAGAGAGGATATTGGACAAAAGAATGTTTAGAAGGACGAGAGGACAAGAGTACTTTAAGCACTTAATCAAATGGAAGGACAAGCCAGAGGAAGATGCAACCTGGATGATTGAAGAAATGTTGCAGAAGATAGGCAGATTGGTGGATGAGCTCATGAACAGGAGTCCATGAAGAAAAGTCCCCTCGGGAGTCTGATGCAGGGGAATTAGACACTAGCCAGCAATGTAGGAGGTTTTTTCCACATGCTATGGCTAGGAGGGTTAAAAATAATTTGAATTGTAACAACTAGGTGTCAATACCTCATCTGCCTATTTCATTTAGATCATTTAGGATTAGTAGAAGTCGAATAGTTAGGCTCGACCCATCTGTCATGTTTCAGTTTTTGAATAATTTGTAATTAAGCTTTTGATTTACCAATAACGGTCCTCACAGAGGAGTCAAAGAGTCATATGTTGATGTATAAATATATCTCCCAGATGTATTGAAAAGGAGGAGATTTCTGCAATAAAATCAGTGTTAGGCAATTGTTTCCTGTTGAATAAAATTCAGTGCTCGTTGATTCTCAATTTGGGTTGAACTGATATTGTGTGCAGAATTTTGGTGAATCAAGTCACCACGAAACCTCTATGGTTCTCTGTCCATTTATTTCTCTCGAATTGTCCGAGTAAGTGAAGAAATCTCGTGTGTAGGTGAGGTCTGTGTAAATGGTGGTCGATGAACTCTATTCTAAGGTTGTGAGGACTCCACTATAAGAAGAATAGAATATTCATGGTTAATTAAATCCTGAACCAAGATCAGAACCTGAGTTAGCAACCGGAGAGTATAGGATGGAGGCGTTAACTATGGTCAATCACTGTTGCCAAACCGCAAGCGGGTTGGCGAAACCACCCTACCCATATCGCACCGCTTTTCTGGAGCAAGCGGTATTTTCCAATTATGAGCGATTCCATAGAGGAGTCGATGCGTGGCATGGAGCGTAGTTCCAAAACTTCCTTTTCACAATCCATCGCATGTTAATCTTCGGCCAAGGAGGCGTTGTGATATGCATATATGCCGTCAATCTGGAGTGTCGCCATAGGGCGATGGTCCTCCACGAAAGGTGCACGAGGTTTAACCTAAGGAGTGTCGTACATAGAGAAGTGAATGCTTGAGATTGAATGTGTGGGCCTGAAGTATGTTAAATTGTCCTTGCAAAGTGTGTGGGAATTAATATGAAATGTGAAGGGTTGTAACCTTAATTCTATGGTTCGGTGGTGGAATAAAGTTCGGAAAATACATTAGGAATTCGAAAGTTGTGAACATATATTTATTTGTCAATTTCATCGAAATTGATAAATAAATTTTCAAAAAAAAATAAAAATAAGGAGCCACGTGGAGGTAAACAAAGAGAATTGCTGACAGAGTCACGTGACCAGAATAGCTCTCCTTAGCGGGACCGAGGTTCAGATTTGTTGCTATCATCAACTCCAACTATCATGGGGTTGAAGTTGAACAAGGAATATTGTAGCAATAGTATCAATCCGACATTATATAAAAGCATGGTTGCCAATCTAATTTATTTGATTACAACTAGGCCTGACATAATGTATGCAATAAGTTTGATATCAAAATTCACGGAGACACCCAAGGAGACACATTGGCAAGAATCCAAGAGAATATTAAGGTATGTAAATAGAAAAAAGGAGTATGGTGTTCTATACTCCAAAAATGATGATTTTAAGTTGATTGGTTACATTGACAGTGATTGGGCTGGAAGTGTATATGACAGAAAGAGCACATCTAGTTATGTTTTTCATTTGGGATCAGGAGTCATTTCATGGGCTTCCAAGAAGCAGCCAATAGTTTCATTATGAACTGTAGAAGCTGAATATGTAGCAGCAACAATAGAAAGATGCCAAGAAATTTGGAGGAGAAGGATGTTGAGGGATTTATTTCATGAACAAGACAAAGGAACCACAATATTTTGCGATAACAGTTCAAGAATCGCACTGTCAAAGAATTATGTTTTCCACAAGAGAAAAAATTATATTGATGCCAAATACCATTTCATAATGGCATTAGTGAATAGTGGTGAAATTGTTTTGCAGCATTGTAGGTCAGAGCAATAATTTGTTGATATCCTCACAAATCCATTAGGACACAAAAGTTTTTCTTATCTCAGACAGTGTCTAAACATGATTGATAGTGGAATTTTGGATTAAGGGGGAGTGTTGGAAATACTCCCAACCACCACCATGGATAAAGTGGCAACATCCCAAAACTAAATTGAATTTTTGTGCAAGAAGGATAAGGAGGAGGTTTCGAATCTGGAAGTGTTTCACGCAAAATCAAAACAGAGTACTCGAGCCCACACTCTGCATTTAATTTCCTTTCTGTCGTTGACTTACCTTTTCCTGTAGCTTCGCAGCCTGCAAGTTTTAAGGTTTAACTCTTAAGCCTTTTGCCGAAACTTATTTCCCTGCCGATGCGATATGGTGGGACCGATCAACCTTTCCACATTACCAAACTGCTGCAAACCTTTTTTTTTCATTATTCCCTACCTTTTTCGCATTTTACACTTATGATAGTTTACCATGTCACAGCCTACACTTCGTAACATTTAAGTTTTAACTTTAAGCCTCGCACCAAAACCTTTCGATGTTGCAATGTGACATCGTCATCACACATATCACAACTTACCATTTACCTTTTAGCGTGCTCATAGCTCACACGTCATATATTTTATGTTTTAAATTTTGGTGCACCTGCAATTTCGCACTTCGCATGTTTTATGACTTATCTTTAAGCCACCTACAAATTATTCTATTTATGTTGTGATGCGATCACAATCGCGCGTTGCAAGCTCAGGAGGGTAGAATCTACAAGTTATTTTGTTTAGGATGTGATGCGATCAAAATCACATATCGCAAAGCTCAACAGATAGCGCCCATAAACTAAATGTTTTAATTTTTGATGCCACATGCCATCACACATCGCAATCACAAAAACATAAGTTTTCCCATATCGTGCGAGTTAAACGTTATAATCACCGATTTGCAATTTTCAATGGAGGAGATGGATGCGATGTGTTTCCAGAGCTGGAACCTATAAAATTTTAGGTCTGGAATTTTGTGTTTTGTACATTGTTTTCGTGTAGAAATAACATAATAGGTAGAAGGACGTTTTGGTTGTTAACAGTCCTACCCTGTATTTAATTTCCTTAAATTTTCAGGCTTCAACCATTTTGTATTAAAGAAATGTATTTCTCATATGATCAGAGAGAGAGATGAATAAATAGAGAAGAGTTGAATAAATTGAAAAACAGTTCCTCTCTTGTGCTCGTTGTCGGTCTGTGTGTGAAATTTATTTTCTGAATATAATTGCATTCTCTGTGTTGTGGGGGAAACACATCCCTATGTTGTTTGGTTTATTTCTAATTTACAACAAGGAAGGAAAAATGAATAAATGGGAGGGATTGCCACCGATCCCAGCAAAAATCACCCATTGAAGAAACACCGAACATCTATAGTCATGGCTCGTGGGTTGCAAATGAATGGAAACTAGTGCACTTGAAGCCATGGGAGAGTTGCTAATACTGTTCATTTCTAATGATTCGACCCATTGTTTTCTCCATGAAAATTCCTTGCATGAAACCTCTGAATCACCTTGAGCGAAACCCCAATGAAACAATAATTCGAACTTGGTTTCGTTGTTGAGAGTTTTAAGAAACCTTTGAATCGCCTTCAACGAAACCCCAACAATAAAACAATTCAGAATCCTATTTCGATTTTGCTCTCAGTAGAGGAAAGGATGATGTTTGGTTTATTTTCTCACCCTAGGCCTTTTGCTATTATATAGCATCCTAGCTCTCGGGTCTCTACATATATTAAATAATGAATCCATTGAAGATCGGTGGGGTGTAACCCTAAACTGAAACCCTAAGCCCTAATATCTAGGGTATAACTAACCCACCCTAGAACAAGGAGGTGTAACCCTAAACGGAAACCCTAAATCATAAGATCTATGGCATAATTAATGCCGTTAGGAAAGGTGAAACAGTTCAAGCTATAGGTTCCCGAAGTTGAGTGAATGAAACTAACCAACAAACAAAGTGCGGCGAATATAACACTGAGTTATTTGAAAGAAAAGCTCTAAACCTTCCATGCTTATATACACATTATGTATCCATCCATTCAAGGAGGGAAACAAAATGTGGGAAAAGATAGATCCATGAAAAACACCCAACGAGCAGATCCATAAAAATGGGTTACCATTTCGCGCATCTCTAGTAGATCCCTGCATCTATTTAACGCCATAGTTGTCTACAACTAATTACATATTCGAGTGTCCAATAAGAATAATAATGTATTTGTGGCATAAAATTTAGGACATGACATGAATCTTACTCATTTGGAATCTATCCATTACCTTACTAAATATACATGTTTTCTGGTTGGAGAAGAAGAGGGGCGTTGGAATTTTGACAATGACGTTTCAACGCAACTTTATTTCACATGCATAAAGGACGTTAAAGTTCAATAGATATTTAGGAAATTTAAGGTTTAGTTTTTCGGTAGAGCTTTATATGGGGGATGGACTCAAAATGTCGGCAGAAATTTAGGTAATTACATTGTAAAGTGTTCTTATTTGAAAACAAACCACCTAAAGTGCCACCTATACCATTATGTACCATTGATGTTCATGTTAGACGATTGAAACACTATGGACCATAGGATTAAATATGGTTATCAATTAGTAAAGTAGGTAAACCGAGCACACCATTTATCTATCCATATTGGATTCAGAGCACAAGAAGAAAAAATCGTAAGCTAAGAATGCACCAGCAAGGGCTTCATGCTTATGATGAGTTTGTCCATCTGGTAATGGAGATGTGCTCAAGAGGAGATTTGTTAGAATTTGATTTATGACAGGGTGAGAAAACTTTCCCTTTGATTTATCATATTATATGGATGTATCCCAAAGTTGCAGAGAAAAGCAATAGAGGATGCCGTTGTTCATCATAAAAGTAATTGGATTGTTAGGATAGCTGTCTAGTATTGTTGTAGCACAGCTAGAATTAAGTGAAACTGTAACGGGTTTCGTTAGTTTTCCTGACCTAGGAATTACTTGTTTAGGAAATTTTGCAATTTTTTTTACGAGTTCGTATAGAGGAAGGTTTCATCTAGAAATGGGTGCCCGGGATGTTCTGGCCAATCAATTTATTTTTCTTATGATTATGCCTCTACAGTCTCATTATTTTCTTCCATCACTCGGGCAAATGAATCAACAAAAACTTGATGGTTTAATCCCCTGCCTCACTGTGCTTTAAGGCCTTGTCCTCCTCGCGCAGAATCTATCCACTGAAAGTTGCAAGAGGCTATACTCAAGATGGGGTTCCGCTTTACTGAGCAGGTTGGGTTGGGGTTTCTTCTACTCCTCATGATGGTGTTACTCTGGCACAGAGGCAGTTGACCTAGCAGATTCACCTTAAGCAAAGCCAGGTGCAAAGGCAATATTGCAAAAAGGATAATTCTATTTGAAATTGGTTTTTATCTACGATGTATTTCAATGTTACATATTGGATTTTATGAATCATGAATATATCTCGCTAGTAAATAAAATTGTATTTTGATTTATGACAGGGTGAGAAAACATTCCCTTATATTTATCATATTATATTGATGTATCCCAAAGTTGCAGAGAAAAGCAATACAAGATGCAGTTGTTCATCATAAAAGTAGTTGGATTGTTAGGATGGCTATCTAGTATTGTTGTAGCACAGTTGGAATTAAGTGAAACTGTAACGAGTTTCGTTATTTTTCCTGACCTAGGAATTACATGTTTAGGAAATTTTACCATTTTTTTAATGAGTTTGTATAGAGGAAGGCTTCATCTAGAAATGGGTGCCCGAGATGTTCTGGCCAATAAATTTCTTTTTCTTATGATTCTACCTCTACAGTCTCAGTATTTGATGCCATCACTTGGGCAACTGAATCAAAAAAAACTTGATGGTTTAAGCCCCCGCCTCGCTCTGCTTTAGGGCCTTTTCCTCCTCGCGCAGAATCTATCCACCGAAAGTTGCGGGAGGCTATACTCGAGATGAGGTTCTGCTTTACTGAGCAGTCTGGGTTGGGGTTTTTTCCGCTCCTCATGATGGGGTTACTCTGGCACAGAGGTAGTTGACCTAGCAGATTCACCTTAAGAAAAGCCAGGTGCAGAGGAAATATTGCAAAAAGGAGAATTCTATTTGAGATTAGATTTTATCTACTATGTATTTCAATGTTACATATTGGATTTTAAGAATCATGAATATAGCTCGCTAGTAAATAAAATTGTATTTTGATTTATGACAAGGTGAGAAAAATTTCCCTTTGAATTATCATATTATATGGATGTATCCCAAAGTTACCGAGGAAAGCAATACGGGATGCAATTTTTCATCATAAAAGTAATTGGATTGTTAGGATGGACGTCTGATATTGCTGTAGCATAGCTGGAATTAAGTGAAACTGTAACAGGTTTCATTAGTTTTCCTGACCTAGGAATTACTTGTTTAGGCAATTTTGAAATTTGTTTTACGAGTTTATATAGAGGAAGGCTTCATCTAGAAATGGGTGCCCAGGATGTTTTGGCCACCATAACAGGTCCCAAGATAGAGAGTATTAATGGCTATTGACTAACCACATGTAAAGGAGATCTAAATTCTGCTTCTATTGTAATGTTGTCGACAAGCACGCCCAATTCTTCGATCACACAATTCATGAAGTATTTCTCGAATGCCCATGATGTGGAAATCATCCTATTGCAATGTGTTCCTCTAAAATATGTAGCAATCACTACGCAGATCTGAGAATGCAATGAGGTCGCTTGTGGATGCATTGTATTCTGCACAGTCAAAGAGATCACAATCATGCTTGCTAATTAGATGCTTGGAATACTAAACAATTGTCTGATTCCCTGTGTATACTTCCATATATAAATTGCCTAAGATGAGGTTGCCATAGCTGTAATGAGGGCCTCTTGCAGGTGGAGACTGATGGATTTGGAAGGGATATATTGACAGTGGGTGACTTAAAGGACTCTAACATAGTGTGTGAAACAATTCATATTTCTCTAGAAATCATCGAAGAAAAGGGAATTTTCATCTGCATTCCAGTGCATCCAGCAGTCAGAGGTGATGAGTGGACAAATCTACTGATCAGATCTCTCATGTTAAAAGAGGATGAGTCCAGAGGAGTGAGAATCTGGACTTTGGATTCACAAGCAACATCACAGATAATAGTGAAATACAACACTGCCTCCTTGACAGTGCCAAGGCCTATAGAAGTATTGGTCAACTTTCTACTAACTGGTTGGTTCATACTGGATGGCTTCTCTAGCTCTCTCATAACGAGAAGGGCATTGAGAGATTATACTATGGATTGTTTAGGATGTAGATTTCTTTCCAATGCATTTCTAACAAAACCTCTGATAAATTATAATGTTGATAAAACCAACACCAATACCTGCCAAGTGCTGACATTAAGAGAAATTGTTCTAGGCATCTGAACCTTATCATTTATAGTGGGTTCTGGAAACTTGATTTGCTCTATTATTTGGGTTGTGCTTATTCCAAGTGAAGGAGGTGCTGGAAAATGGTTTGATTCTGTCTGCATGCCACACTCTAAAGTCAAATTAATTTTGATAATGGCAGCCATTGGTACTGCTCTGGCCATGGACTTCCTAGATTTGTTCTCTCTTTCAAATAAAATTAAGGGAAGAAATAGTGTGAGCATACTCTGCATAAAAAACCTTGATCAATCTCATTTCTCAATTAAGCAACATAATATCTTTTCACAGTGCATTACAAATCCTCTCAATTTCATGAGCTCCCACCTATACCATATTTATATGGTTTCAAATCCTATTGCATCGACTTGTGGATGCATTGTATTCGACATAGTCGAAGAGATCACAATCATGCTTGCTAATCAGATGCTTGGAATACTAAAAAAAATTTCTGATTCCCTCTGTATACTTCCATCTCTCAATTGCCTATGACGAGGTTTCCATAGCTGTAATCAGGGCCTCTTGCAGGTGGAGACTGATGGCTTTGGAAGAAATAGATTGACAGTGTGTGACTCAAAGGAATCTAAAACAGTGTTGGAAACACTTCATATTTCTCCAGAAATCATCGAAGAAAAGGGCATTTTCATCTGCATTCCAGTGCATCCAACAGTTAGAGGTGATGAGTGGACAAATCTGCTAATCAGATCTCTCATGTTAAAAGAGGACGAGGCCAGAAGAGTGAGAATCCAAAATTTGGATTCACAAGAAACATCATAGGTAATAGTGAAATACAACACTGCCTCCTTGAAAGTGCCAAGGCTTATAGAAGTATTGGTCAACTTTCTACTAACTGGTTGGTTCAGACTGGATGGCTTCTCTAGCTCTTTCATAACGAGAAGGGCATTGAGATATTATACTTTGGATTGTACAGGATGTAGATTTGTTTCCAATGCATTTCTAATGAAAGCTCTGATAAATTATAATGTTGATAAAACCAACACCAATACCTGCCAAGTGTTGACATTTAGAGAAAATATTCTAGGCATCTGAACCTTATCATTTATAGTGGGTTCTAGAAACTTGATTTGCTCTATTATTTGGGCTGTGCTTATTGCAAGTGAAGGAGGTGGTGGAAAATGGTTTGATTCTCTCTGCATGCCACCCTCTAAAGTCAAATTAATTGTGATAATGGTAGCCATTGGTACTGCTCTGGCCATCAGCTCCCTAGATTTTTTCTCTCTTTCAAAGAAAATTAAGGGAAGAAATAGTGTGAGCATACTCTGCATAAAAAACCTTGATCAATCTCGTTTCTCAATTAAGAAACATAATATCTTTGCACTGTGAATTACAAATCATCTCACTTTCATGAGCTCCCAGCTATACCATATTTATATGGTTTCAAATCTTATTGCATCGACTTGCGGATGCATTGTATTCTACACAGTCGAAGAGATCACAATCATGCTTGCTAATTAGATGCCTCAAATACTAAAACAATTGTTCGATTCCCTGTGTATACCTCCATCTCTCAGTTGCCTAAGACAAGGTTTCCATAGCTCTAGTCAGGGCCTCTTGCATGTGGAGACTGATGGATTTGGAAGGGATAGATTGACAGTAGGTGACTCAAAGGACTCTAACATAGTGTGTGAAACACTTCATATTTCTCTAGAAATCATCGAAGAAAAGGGCATTTGCATCTTCATTCTAGTGCATCCAGCAGTCAGAGGTGATGAGTGGAAAAATATGCTGATCAGATATCTCATGTTAAAAGAGGAAGAGACTAGAGGAGTTAGAATCTATACTTTGGATTCACAAGAAACATCACAGATAATAGTGAAATACAACACTGCCTCCTTGACAGTGCCGAGGCTTATAGAAGTATTGGTCAACTTTCTACTAACTGGTTGGTTCAGACTAGATGGCTTCTCTAGCTCTCTCATAGGGAGAAGGGCATTGAGAGATTATATTGTGGATTGTATAGGATGCAAATTTGTTGCCAATGCATTTCTAGCGATAAATTCTAATGTTGATAAAACCAACACTAATACATGACAAGTGCTGACATTTAGAGAAAGTATTCTAGGCATATGAACCTTATCGTTTATAGTGGGTTCTGGAAACTTGATTTGCTCTATTATTTGGGCTATGCTTATTGCAAGTGAAGGAGGTGTTGGAAAATGGTTTGATTCACTCTGCATGCCACCCTCTAAAGTCAAAGTAATTGTGATAATGGTAGCCATTGGTACTGTTCTGGCCATGGACTCCCTAGATTTGTTCTCTCTTTAAAAGAAAATTAAGGGAAGAAATAGTGTGAGCATAATCTACATACAAAACCTTGATCAATCTCATTTCTCAATTAAGAAACTTAATATATTTTCACTGTGCATTAAAAATCATCTTAATTTCATGAGCTCCCACCTATACCATATTTATGTGGTTTCAAATCCTATTGCATCGACTTGCGGATA
This sequence comes from Pinus albicaulis, assembly GCA_034641835.2. Classification (NCBI taxonomy): domain Eukaryota; kingdom Viridiplantae; phylum Streptophyta; class Pinopsida; order Pinales; family Pinaceae; genus Pinus; species Pinus albicaulis. Next base: position 409,088,622 of record CM076578.1, on the reverse strand, counting down.
CATTGTATTCTACACAGTCGAAGAGATCACAATCATGCTTTCTAATCATATGCCTGGAATACTAAAAAAATTGTCTAATTCACTGTGTATACTTCCATCTCTCAATTGCCTAAGACAAGGTTTCCATATTTATAATCAGGGCCTCTTGCAGGTGGAGACTGATGGATTTGGAAGGGATAGATTGACAGTGGGTGACTCAAAGGACTTTAACATAGTGTGTGAAACACTTCATATTTCTCTAGAAATCATTGAAGAAAATGGCATTTTCATCTGCATTCCACTGCATCTAGCAGTGAGAGGTGATGAGTGGACAAATCTGTTGATTAGATCTCTCATGTTAAAAGAGGACGAGGCCAAACAAGTGAGAATCTAAACTTTGGATTCACAATAAACATCATAGATAATAGTGAAATACAACACTGCCTCCTTGACAGTGCCAAGGCTTATAGAAGTATTGGTCAACTTTCTACTAACTGGTTGGTTTAGACTGGATGGCTTCTCTAGCTCTCATAGTGAGAAGGTCATTGAGAGATTATATTGTGGATTGTACAGGATGTAGATTTGTTGCCAATGCGTTTCTAATGAAAGCTTTGATAAATTCTAATGTTAATAAAACCAACACCAATACATGCCAAGTGTTGACATTTAGAGAAACTGTTCTAGGCATCTGAACCTTATCATTTATAGTGGGTTCTGGAAGCTTGATTTGCTCTATTATTTGGGCTATTCTTATTGCAAGTGAAGGAGGTGCTGGAAAATGGTTTGATTCGCTCTGCATGCCACCCTCTAAAGTCAAAGTAATTATGATAATGGCAGCCATTGGTAGTGCTATAGCCATGGACTCCCTATATTTGTTCTCTCTTTCAAATAAATTAAGGGAAGAAATAGTGTGAGCATACTCTGCATACAAAACCTTGATCAATATCATTTCTCAATCAAGAAACATAATATCTTTGCACTGTGCATTACAAATCATCTCACTTTCATGAGCTCCCACCTATAACATATTTATATGGTTTCAAATCCTATTGCATCTATCATTCAACCTCACATACAAATACGGCTAGCCCTCTCTTCAAATGGGGAAATGTACACAGGTAAGGTATTTCTCTCTTCCAACAGGCTGGGCCAATCCTCTCTTCCAATGGGGAAATGTCCACAAAGATAGGGGTAGTCCTCTCTTACAATGGGCCAAATATTTAAAAGGTGATGCCATTCCACTTCCAATAAGCCAACACTCTTACCAGTAGGGTTCCAAATTTCGTTAGAGTGTATAGAAAGAGACTGATGGGATTTTAGGTTCACCCTTTTGCCCAATTTTGAATTCATTGAGATTTTCGAAGTGTTTCAGATATGAGAACTCAGAGTTCAGGTATCTCTGGATTCCGAATATAAGCAACTGAAGGGAATTTTTTCAACAATTTCATGTACATACCTTTTACATATTTTAGGAAACATAACACTACTAAATATTGTTTTACAGCCCCATAGCACTAGATACAACTGAAATTTCTTTTCTCACCCTACTTCATCGACATGTTATGTTTTTACTATCACCATTTTGTTCAATATAAAAAGTGAGCTAAGCACAGAAACAAAAATTAACATGGAATCACCCATTTCTTAGCAGTTTGACATAGTGTGAGCATACTCTGCAAACAAAACCTTGATCAATCTCATTTGTCAATCAAGCAACATAATATCTTTGCACTGTGCATTACAAATCATCTCACTTTCATGAGCTCCCACCTATACCATATTTATATGGTTTCAAATCCTATTGAATATATCATTCAACCTCACATAAAATACAACTAGCCCTCTCTTCAAATGGGGAAATCTACACATAGGTAGGGTATTTATCTCTTCCAACAAGCCGGGCCAATCCTCTCTTCCAATGGGGAAATATCCACAAAGATATGGGTAGTCCTCTCTTACAATGAGCCAAATATTTAAAAGGCAATTCCATCCCACTTCCAATAAGCCAACACTCTTACTAGTAGGGTTCCAAATTTCCTTAGAGTTCATAGAAGGAGACTGATGGGATTTTTAGGTTCATGCTTTTGCCCAATTTTGAATTCATCCAGATTCTCAAAGTGTTTCAGATATGAGAACTCAGAGTGCAGGCATCTTCGGTTTCTGAATATAAGCAACTGAAGGGAATTTTGTGAACAATTTCATGTACATACCTTTTACATATTTTAGGAAACATAACAGTGCTAAATATTATTTTACAGCCAAAAGATAGAGCATACAAATGATCTCAAGTACTTCTCTTCTTCTTTTTTAACTTTGACTGTTGGATTTATATGATTCTTTTATTTACCAAAAGAATTACATTGAAATGAGCAGTGTACATGAGAAAGTTTCAAGAGTGTAGAACTACAAGTTGACATGATTGCAGTATACGAAAAACAATAATTATATATATCTTGATTTCGCCAATGGTTGTAGTTGCCTTGACAAATCAGTTATAATAACAGATGATGATATTCAGGACAATGAATTTTCCAATCCTTGGAAACTATTCACTATGACCCAAGTGGAGGAGCTGAATATTTTGGTTTGTATGTTTCCTATATGGGTGACTGGCAACTACTATTTATTCTCAAATTTCAACAATGTTTATCAAACAGGGCATGACCATGGACACCAACATTGGTTCCTTCGAAATTCCTGTATAGGGGTTTACTCAGCCGCAACGAATGGGTATTGGGCTGGTAATTTTAATAATTTCTATGACTGAAGCTGCCTTAGTTGAAATCAAGCATTTGGATATTGTTAGAACTCAAAATTTGGCCCATGATAGAGTCACGTCAGTTCCCATGATCAAGTTTTTTGCAAATTCCCCAGTATTTCTTAATTGGTGCTGCAGAAGTATTTTTCCTTATAGGGCATCTGGAGTTTTTCTATTATCAGTCTCCCAATGCAATGCACAACTTGTGCAGTGCTCTTTCTCTTCTTACAGGATCATTAGGAAGCTATTTGAGAACCTTAATTATTACCATTGTTACTTCTATCACCACTAAAGGAGGAAAATAGAGATGGATACCTGACAATCTCAATGAAGGCCATCTAGATTACTACTTTTGGCTTTTAGCTTTCCTTAGCTTTTTGAACTTGTTGGTATACACCTCTTGCATACAAATATACTAGTACAAGAAGGCTAACTGGGGCTAAATTCCAAACTATGAGTGATGCATTACAGTAATCCATGAATCATATCTCTCTGCCTAAATGATTTCATAATTTTCTTTCACATTGTATTAACCTGTAAAATGTTTAGTTGAATGTAGTACCTTTTATCAGTGTTACAATGTTAGATATAGTGGTGATAATATTAGTTTTTCATTAATATTTATTTCTCTTATATCTTTACTATTAGGTTCTATTTTCAAATTGAAACATAAGGAACTTCTTATTAACAAATTGAAAGAGAAAATGGAACTTAAGATAAGTTGGAAACATTGAAATGAATTGGAGAATGGCCTAAACATAGCTTCAAACTTATTAGCCAACAAAATTCTCATTGGCATTCCTCATCACCATAGGCATTATATCTATCGTGCATGATTCATGTGAGAGAATTTCCTCTATACTACTCTTTCCTTCCTACATGATTCATGTTAGAGCATTTCCTCTATACTAATCTTTCTTATGTTACTGCTTTACAACATTTCCTTTGCAACATATGGTGCAATTGCTAGTTTAAGGTTTATTTCGGTAGAGCTTTATATCGTCAAAGGACTCCAAATTTCAAGTTTGTAAAGGAATTTGTTTTGAAATATTATAAGAATTTATTTTAATCCTGATGCACATCACAGTTAATTTTACATACTAATGATATTTATATTAGAATTTGTCATTTTCTCATTGAATTTTGGTCTTTTTTCCAAAAAAATCTGAAATTTGGAATGTTTCAAGATAATGGTAAAGATGGATTCAACATTTTTTAGAATCATGTAGAGAATGAAATTTTGAAACTATAACTTGAATTTCCCAAAAAATTTGCCTCCAAAAGCTATTATTTTATATTATATTTAATTTAGTTTCATCTAACTTTTGATCTTGGGAGGGATCAAATCTCTTTGGTACAAAAATCTCTTTTTTTGTCTACAACTTTTAAAATGTGATTAATTATAATTTTATTTTTTCGTGTATTTTTTTAAATGTAATTTGACCTAATCAAAATGTTTTAATTATAATTTTTAAAAGTTTATTTTTAGAGTTGCTAGTCATGGTGTACAAGTTATTTCTTTAAAAAACTGTGTAATTAGCAATGAAAACTTCACAAATTTGAGGTGAACGCTTCACCAATCCTTAATGACAAAAATCAATAAACAAATGTGAAGAATAAAAAGTATAACCAATAAATAAAACACACATTAACTTTTCTAATAAAATAAATAAATAAATAAAAATAAAAAATAATATGAATAAAAAAATAAAAAAAATAAATGACCAAAAATGTCAAAATTAAATAAATGAATTCTAAATATTAATTAAATATTATCATTGTATATATATTTAATATTATTATTGTATTGAAAGCTTAATAATAATCCCAAACTTCTCATCTTAAAGATAAAAACTTTGAATACAATAATAATATTAAATATGAGTATAATAATATTATTAAAGTAAGATTTATAATTATTTTTCTGAGTTAGATCTCAAATTTTTCACTTATGTGTATTGCTTCTGGTTTTTCATGATGGGTGAATTTTTTAAATGTTGAATATTTCACTTTTATGTCAATTATAATAATTATTGAGTTTTTATTTTATTTTATTGTAGTGTATTCATGTGTTTTTATGTAATTTGACTAAATTAAATAATAATTTATTTATTATTATTTTAAATAATAATAAATAAATAATTTATTTTAAATAATAATTTATATTATAATTATTTTATGTTAATATGTTTTAAGGACCAATAATTGTATTATAACACCTAAAAGGGAGTCTATGCTTTATATTTCAGTTAGAGTTTTGGTGAATTTCATATTTTTGATTTAATATAAATTCGAAGAAATTTTTTGAGTGTTTTTTTAATTTTTTTTTATCAGAGGTAGAGTTTGGGACATGCTAAAATTTTACTTATCTTTAAAAAACTAAATTTATTTTATTTTTATTAAAATAAATTTTTAAATTAATTAATTGTTTATATATATAGGAAAATTAGTAATTAGATGAGATTCATATTGGTGTGATATGTGATTGATTGTCACCACTATCACTATAACCCCTAGGTGAACAACGTCATCTCCACGGAGTTGATTGTGACATCTACTATTATCACCCCTAGGTGAACCGATCTTCCCCCAACACCTGGTCCACGAGTAAACCTAGTGAATTTGAACCTAGAATTAGTGTCATACTAGCATGATATGGGGTTGAGTCTGACCAATACCACTATAACCCCTAATTGAATCACGACACCCCCATGTGGTGGATTATAAACGGTACTCGTTGGAAAATTGGCATTTTATGGATGACAAGTGGTTGCAAGAGTGTTGGCGTTGATGTCAACCATATTAGGATGGAGGGTTGTGGCAATAGATGCTAGCATTTGATATGCTTGATGTGTCAAGCTTAGGGGGAGTTGTCTGGTTGTTGCAGTCTTTGGTTGAGAATCACCATAATATCAGGGTTATTGGAGAAGCCATAAAATGATGACTATGGTGGTTGGGAATCCACTATTCAAGGCACAAGAGAAGGCCAAAGGTGAAAAAGAAAAAAAAAAATTATAGCCATTTCTCATATAGATGGGTTCAAAGCTAACATCAAGACCTCTCCACTCGAAAGGGCTCTGAATGAGATTTACTATGGTGTGTGGAAGTCTGCAAATGACCTTCTGGATCAAAATGTATCGATTTCTGAAGTTAGGATCTTGAAATCATAAGAAGGCTGAAATATCAAATAAAGGCATATTGGGACCTCGAGAGGAAAAAATATCAAAAGTTTTGAGTCTGGGAACCCGATATTAGAAAGGCATGGGATATCATTATTTCATAGGATGGAGCGAAGCTCGAAATATTAGGAGCAGGAAGCCATGAGAAGATTGGAGGTCACAGCAAGTTGTAACCTCAGAAGCTTGAGGCCATCACATCTTCGAAGTTTCGTAATCCCTTATAATTATAATTATTTGAAAGTGACGAGATTTGGAAGGAAGATGAGATATAAAGGAATTCATTGAAAAAAAAAGGGCCAAGGGACCCTTTCCCTCTCCTCCAAGGACACATGGAAGCAGATTATTGGCCTTGAGGAGTTGACATGGAAGATGATGTGAGCATGACGTGGTTGTACATATGACACGTGGAAGTTAGATTCAACAATTTTGGGTGGCCTCATGGGTGCGATTTGTAGGACATATAGTGCAGAAACTTAGAGAGGCTAGACCAGGGTTTTTTACAATTTTGAAGCTATTGGGGCTACTATTGAAGCTATTTGATCACCGTAACATGATGAAAACACAATTTTTTCATCATAATGAAAGGGGCCTAACCATTGGAAGCTGGACCAGGAGATTTAGCCAAGGAGGGATGAACTTATTCATCATTTGTTGTGTTTTGTTTACTATTATGGTGATGTTGTCTCTTCTTTTCTACAAAAAATGAACTATTAATTCATGTTTAGGTGTTTAATAATTTCACATAAGATGCTTAAAAACCTAATTAATCACTTCCAAAGTTTAATGCAATCCTTAATAATTTTCATATACAAATCAATCTATTTTGAATCCATACAAAAATCCAAATAACGATAACATGAGAACCACATCACACCATGGCTATCCAGAAATGGAAAGGCAAGGCTCAAATCATTGTCACACCTAGAAAAACCCATGCCAATGATAGAAAGAGGACCAAGAACACAAGTGAATAAATATGCATGCTAAATATAGCAATAAAATCATACCTACACAACGAGACATGTAATTAAACATGTTGTAGCTTCTTAATCTTGCTCTTCATTGATTGATATTTTATTCCTCTCTTCCTTCTTTTACTGTCTTGATCCAGTGTTGAAGTGCTCCAAGAAAAATTGAAGTGTCCAATATTGTGATAAAGAGAGAAAAAAGAAAGGTTCTAAATTGACAAAATGGTACCCACTAATCCTGATAAGCCTTTTTATTAATGAGGCCTCTATTTTTTTCATTTTACCTGATTTTCCTTCATTTTCCTCCTCACATGAAGCATGTGACCTTTCACATTCCTTTTCTCCTAATTTCCATTATTTTCATAAATAAATTGCCAAATATTCCATTTTTATTTCAAAATCCTTTGTCATTTCCTTTTCCAATTTCTTTAGTCATAATAACCAAAATGAACACCAATACTAGGGTTTTTTTTCCAACATTCAACTTAGAATAAGTGTCTCATAACCATGGTTATTATTTTTCCTTTATCAAATTTTATTACATAGAATTTTCACCAGGGTTGTTACATAACCCTCCCCCTTGAGGGAACGCTATCCTCGGTTTTCAATGAAAACTAAAACTAATAATACTATTGAAAGAAGAACATAATGCCCGCAGTGATTTATAACTTAGATCTTTGTAGTATTTACAATGATAAACCTGTTGAGAATAAAACCATCATCACAACCATAATTACATGACACCCATACCTATTCTTGGAGTTTTATAACACATATCACGATGATATCTACATCCATATACATATGTACATATTTCAAAACATCACATCAAAACATATACCAAAAAGATATACAAAAACGTATATCAAGGACATTTGCTCAACCAGTGAATACAGAAGGATACATAGCCTGTTACACCAATTTTTTGTCAGCTGACCATTTACAATTAGATGGATCAAAATACACCATGCGAGACCAGTTTTACCATAGAAAAATTGCATTCATTATAAGAAAAAAGTTAATAAACCATAGTTTATTAATTTATTTATGGTCAAAATAGAAAACCCCATAAGGAATAATTAAACAAATCCTTATTTATTTGATCTCCTCTAGGAATAATTAATTAAACCAATGTTTCAATAATATTCTTGGTCATATTTAACCCAATTAATGATAAATAATTAGATACATCATTATTATCTTATTATTCTCTAGGAATACTTATTTAAATCATTATTTAATTAATATTCCTTGTTAAATTTGACTAAATCATTTAGGAATAATAAAATAAATCATTATTTTTTAAATTATTCCTTAACCCCATCCTTGAAATAATAAATAATCACTTATTTGTTTATTATTTCTAAATAAAGGGATTTAGCCAATTTAAACTCCTTTTCCCTGCAATAAAATAAAATAAAAAATATTCCAAGCAGTTAGATCGAGATCTTGGCTAATAATATTTTATTATGCACCATTATCAAGGATAAATCAATATTTTGTTATTAATAGCAGGATTTTCCATTCATTATTCACCTTTGATCCTTTTTTCATGGTCTGTCTTTGATCCTATGATCATTGTCATAATTTGATTACTTTTATTTTCTTTTTTGTTGAGCTCCCTTTCAGTTCCACGTCTTCAGTTTTCTACACCATTGAGAGAGATAAAGTTTGAAGCTGAAGCATTGAGGACAACAAAGAACCCATCCCAATGAGGTGGACGATAACATATTTCTTTGTTCCCTTCCCAGGTGTCAATATAATATAAAAATTCTCTATAAATCTTGTCTTGTCCATTGGATATTTGGAGAAACTCTTGTTTTATTTTACTATTTAGCTACTTTATTTGCATATATTTGGGTTTGTTTTTCATTTATTTCGACTGTCTATTGTAGATATAAATAATTTAGATAGCCATATTTGTTGTTAGGCTCATTTTTCATGTGCAACTATAATGATCTCTTTTCGTACACTTGCGTTAAGAATTCATTCTAACAATGGGCGACTCCACTGGGTTTTATTCAGATTACTGCGTGACCATCTTCTTCAGCACCTAGGGTTTTTCTTCAGCTATTTTTTTTCCTCTTAATGTTGTTTTTTTAACTTTTATGCCATAAAATAGTAAAAATTCTAACTTTCGAGTGTTTCTGGGTGTTTTCTGCAGGTAACATGTATCAGTCGTGCCATAGATGATAAATTTTTCCGAAACCTACCATTCGAGACTCCTTGAATTGAAGTGCTTTCTTTTTAGCCTAGAACCTGAAATTTCAGGCTCAAATCACACTTGTTGGGCCCAAAACTACGATTTCAACAACCTACAGGCCTGTCCCTATGAGACAATTTTTTTCGGGATTTTTTTTGTGAATTTTAGGGTTTGTCACAAGAATTATTCAAGGTTGTCTGACCTCTGTATCCTCCTATATTAGACCTGGATATGATCAGTTTTTCTCCTTGAATTAGGAACAAGCCCCTTGGGTTTCAGTACACTTCCAAATTTTTAGGAATGGTTTAGCTGAGTAGGTACTCTGAGATTTCACAACGTTTTCATCCATTGTTTAGGGTCTAATATTTATTTCTTTTAGATTCATTTAGATCGGTTATTATCTCATCCAAAACTCCCTCTGGAGTCTTTTTTGACCTCTCCCTCAATGTCTCTCTTGTTTCCCCTAGGATTTTAACCTATCGCCTCCCATTTTGCAACAGTTTTCCCTCTATTTTCTTGATGTTTCTGCACCTCTTTTCAACATATCTAGGTCATTAAATTCCTGTCCTTTAGTACTTAGATATTTTTTCCACCTTGTGTGTTTTGAGTCAATTTCGCCCACCTCTTAGAAAAGTTGTTTGGGATCCGTTATTTTTGGGTTGAATTTATATATCTTTAGTTGTTTATGATATTGTCGTTTCAGTTGTATTTATAGTTATACATGATTTTTTGTTTCTCTTTATACAAAATCATGTGGGCTTACTTAAAGTTAACACAAAGATAGCACACGCACACCTAAAGTGAAGAGCGCTTGGTTTAAACCGCCAAGCCAAGACATAAACATCATAATTAATTTATCTCCCCCTCTGCGCCTTTATACATCTCTCTTCATTATTGGGATACTTGTGTCTTGTGATCATTGCGCCCCCAAGGAATTTATCCCAGAGACTCCTAAGCCCTCATCCTCACTTTCCTTTAGGAAGACTTACTCCACCTCGTAGATGCCGAGTTAGTCCTCCGTCGAGTCCCCATACTGAATCTGATTCTGGTCCATTGGGCCCTCACTTTGATTCTGAACTTGGTTCTCCTATACATTATTCTCCCACAATGTTAAGTGCTAATGTAGGTACCAGTCCTCAAGTTGGTGGTAGCCCTGACCCTAAATATGGAGTTGCTTGTAGTGGAACCAATACCAGAAACATTCTGACTACTCCCTTGCAATCTTTTATTGTAGGTTTGAGCCTCCCCGATTTCATCCAATTAATCAATAAACCTATACAACATGATCTAGGTTAGAATTTTAGGCCAACTAAGATTCCTTATGACATCCCTAAGTTTGAAGGAATCACTGGAGAGGACCCTACTAATCACGTCTTCTTCTTCCACATGTGGTGTTAGTCAAATTTTATCACTGATGACTCCATCTATCTTCAATTGTTCCAACGTATGATCACTAGAGATGCTGCAAAGTGGTATGTGGACAAGGCATTTGCCTCACATTACACTTTTGTGACTCTTGTTAAAGTGTTTCTGTCCTACTTCCAGCTACCTCTCCGATATGATACCGATATCGAGTTGTTGACCACATTTCGTCAAAATTTTTCCACCCACCTTTCTGACCATGTCCAAGAACGGCGTAGAAGGAGGAGATTATGTCAAGCTCCCACATTGGATGACCGTGCCTATATGGATTGGTTTCTCAGAAATATTTTTCCCTCTATTGGTAAATATGTGCCATCTCACTTTCCTTAGAGAGAAGAATAAGCTCTCCAAATCACGTTGAAATATGACTTGATCTATGCCCAATCTGGTTATGTTAATACCATTTTATGAGATCTTCATAGACCTAGTGGTTCCAACGCACCGGGGGCATATCACACCACCGACAATATTTTTGGATCTCTTTCACATTTGTATACTAATCCTTCCATGGGTTATAGTTTCACTAAGGGAGGGGACAGCTCCTCTAGCAGTTATCTCCCTCCTGGCAACATGTATCCATGAAAAATCACATTTTCCCCACTGCATCAACCGATGTGGGGGTTTCTTCTCGCTCAACCTGTTTACCCCAATGTTGCTCAACCTCCTTTCGATCCTTATCAATAGCCTGGTGCTCCAGCCCCTCCGGCATTAGCACCCTAGCCTCCTATGCCTTATCAACCTATGACACAATAGCCACCTCCCCCTCTAAGTTAAGTATATGTGCAGGAGAGTGCGATCGATCCTCCCAATTGCAAGAAAAACAGGAAAGGCAACCAAAATCAAACCGCGCAATGTTACCAAGGGTGCCAATGGAACCGACAAAACACTAACAACCAGCAACTAAGAAATCAACCCAAGTAGGATAGACCTCTTTTTATGAACAAGATTTCTTCTTGTTCTGGTTTCCATGGCCATTATACTCACGATTTTCCCTTTTTACCCCAAATGCATCAGTTTTAGGAAGCACAAGAAACATCTAGAGGACAAAAAGCTATGGTTTCAAATCCTCCAAATATTATGCATGTTCAACTAGTTTTTTTTACTTATCCTTTCCCTCAACAAGGATATGTAGTCGCCCAACCCCCTCAAGGTCAGGCCTCCCCTCAACCCTCACATTTTGGTACCTATGATTACCAAATTCTCATGATGAATTATGAAGTGGTTAATACCACTGATGTCAAACTTGAAACTCGATTGCGCCAATATTGAAAGCCAACTACTTCGTATGCAACCAAGTCTCAAAGAAAAGTTTCCACAGAGTCTAGTTCGACACCAAATGCCTCTTTACAGATCCCTCAGCCACGGGTACAGGTTAATCCCAAGATCCCCAAAGGGCCATTACATCGAACTTCTCCTTCTCCGAAAGTCACCGACAATTATAACATAATAGATGACATGGCACAATCTCCTGTTACGATGTGAACATTGGAAGTCCTCTAGTCATGGCCTTCAAAACATAAATACCTATTATCTTCTTTAGGAAGTATGCATCCTTCAAATAATCATTTGATCATCTTTGATGTTAAGAATTCGAGACATCCCCACTTACCTTCATCCCTCACCTTCCAAATACCAGTCAAGATTCATAATGCCCATGTCTCGTTATGTATCATTGACGAGGGCACATCCACCTGCGTGATGTCTACCTCTGTTTGGAATAAACTCAGATAACCTGAATTAGCCCCATCAAACATAACTTTGCATTCTTGGGACTATCACTCTTCTCAGCCCCTTGGCATGTACCGCACTTGTCTTGTCACTCTTGCGGGAAAGACTGTTTTAATTGACATTAAATTCATTGATTTCCCCTTAGATTACAACATCCTTTTGGGTTTTAGCTACACCTACGCAATGTCTACTGTCACATTAGCGGTTCATCGTAAGATGTGCTTTCCTCATAATGGAAATATCACTACCATTAATCAGTTGACATATTATGAATCAAAGTCTCAAATTTCCCCGAGTTTATCATATCTTCAGTGGCTGATAAACAAGAAGTCACACATCTTATCAATGTTTCACTAGGAGCCTATAAATATTCTACCTTAATTGCTTCTTTCCCTGCCCCCCCCCTCTTGTCGCAGATCCTAGCTCGTCGAATGTTTGCATGATGAAATCATCTCGAACAAGCCACAAGCAGTCTAGTTCAACCATCCAGTAGCCTACACCTCTGCAACCTGCTGGTGGTCCCTTGAAAAAACCTACAAGGCCCTATTTTCAAGGACCTTCTACCTCTGTTGGTGTCTCTTCCATTCGATGTCAACCGAGAATGGTTCCCCTAGCCTCAACTAGTTGGGAGCCATTTCGCCAAGCCATTACTCCTTCGGTCAAATACCATTTATCGCTATCCCATTTGTAGTCTTTCTAGTGCATGTTATGGCTACATTGAGACTTCCAAACATAACCCTGGGGATCCTCGTCTAGTACATTGATCCCCTAGGAAAAGGGGGGTAAATCTAGAAAGAAGGAACCTAAGGATAATATTTCCAAAACAACTTCAGCTCCTCCTAAGCCTCCAAATAAGTCAAATATTTGCACTTTGTGTGATGATGTTGGGCATGCTACCCAAAGTTGTCCTGAAATTCCTCTTCAAAAACATGTCATCAACGAAAATTTTCCTAAATCTGATATCTTGGAGGTTCATTTTACCTTACCATATTCAGCTAAAAAAATAAAAGCATTGCACATGAACCACCCTTGTGCTTTGTGTGATCTCTATGGCCACAATTCTCACCTCTATCCCCGTCTAGACGATTTCCATGACACCCTTCAGGTTGTCTGCAGAATCAAGGCGGAACGTAGTGGAACTTCTCCTCCTCTACTCGTGCGTTTGGCTCAGGCCAAACAAGAGAAAAATTTTCCACCCATTGTGATACCTTCCCCCAATTTCGAGATGAAAGAACCTTTGGCCACTATCCTCTATCTATCGTCATCCATGAGATCCTTTGCGGAAAACCCCTCAGAGGCATTCCCTTATGTTTTGACTAAACCTCCTTCGACGATAACCTTGGGCTCAACATCAGTAGATGTTTCATATACTAGTTCTTTTTATACCCTCCGTAGCGATGTCTATGTGAACCATATCTCTCATGATGATGTGTGGGTAGCCTCACCATATCATGTGGTATTTCTTATTCGAGTCCCCCCATATTTCATTCTGATGAAGACATTATGGAAGTAATGACCACCCCTTAATTTCCTTGGGATGATATGCACCACTATGCGTACTTCCTTCCATAGCAGTCTCATAAACAGTATGATGTGGACTCTAAAGAATTCATCTCAGACGAGGTCGATCAGTTTAGAAATCCAATTCCTACACCTGATGCTTTCGAAGAAGAAAACATTGTCTTGGGGGCACATTGCGCCTCGAAATAAATTTAGGCCTACTCCAAGCTACTCAAATAATTCCATAATGTCTCTGCCAAGTCATACCTATAGATGCCCAGACTTGACCAACCATTGTCGAACACCATATTGACACATGGCCCGATGCCTATGCTATCCGTCAAAATTTGAGACACATTCCTCATTCTCAACGAAAGGTTCTCAAAACCGCAATCGATAAGCTCAAGAAGGATGGTTGTTCCTATCCCATTCTCAAGAAAATAGGTACCATTTGTGTCTGTATGGAATTTCATGACCGGAATAAACCTTTTCCCCAGGAAAACTTCCTTATAGAATTTATTGACCATATCTTTAAGAAGTGTAAGAGGCATAGAAATTTTACTCATAGCATCCCCCATGCATGTTTTATTTTTGCCATGCATTTAGGTTTCTTGTATTTTCCATCATGTTCTCATATGTTTTCTTATGACGCCTTTCAGATGGATCCTTCATCCACACGTACATGGGCTATGCTGACGGTGCAAGATGCTACTTGCAAAATCTAGCCTCGGCAACCTGGGCCTTTTTTACCCCCATAAATTGGTTAGTCCTTTCCAAAGGTGTATGTATTGGATCTGCCACCAATGATTAGGCCGAATTTGATGCAGTGATAGGTTTGTTAGTCAGTGCACTTGACATTCGCATCCTTGATCTTCATGTTTGTTTAGATTCCCTACTTCTTGTTAGACAATTTAATGACATATATCTTGTCCATAACCATGTCATTTTTAGAAGACATTTACGAGTGAAACTCTTAATGTTTGAATTTGAAACAATTAATTTTAGTAATGTACCTAGAGCCCAAAACCATTATCTAGATAGCATTTCAAACAATATTCTAGATTGGCACTTATCACATGCATTTAACACAAGACAGTAACCATAAACCAATGGCGAGCCATATACTCATCATATGTAAAAAGATGAATATACATAATATGTGTCCAAAAAATCATAAATATTGCAGATTCCCCACTCTAATACATTTGACATGCCATGGCATGTTATCCCTTGGTTTTTGGGTGATTTGATACTTCATCCGGAAGCCTTTTTTCCAAGAAGGGTCACTTCAGTACCTCTCAAAATCAAATTTCTACACTTGTGCCACTTATACTTGGGGCACCAGTTATCCTTCATACTTTTCGATGCGTGTATCGATTTTTTTCATGAGTAACCATCTTTTTTTCATGTTTATACAATCCCCACCAGGCCTATTCTATGTAGAAGCATCATCAACTCGCCCTTGCTCAGAGAATCCGAGTCAAGTCATCATCACATTCATGGAGTCTATCCTAAGTCCCTTTTTTCTTCCTTCGATAGTATTCCATCCATTAAAACTTCATCCCTCTCTCGTGTAGCCCATTTTTTCCTCCAGTCCCACTATACCCCATCCCCTCAAGATTCAATTCAACCGCTTCCAGGTATTCCATTGTTTTGATACTCTAACAAGGGAAGTCCTTTGTTTTCCACTTAGTATCCCCCATTCAGTCCTTATCCCTGGTGTCAGTCCATCAATCGCTCTACTATGATCTCTCGTGACTTAGTTGAGGACCCTCATTGCCTCACCTATGGCGAACCTCCTTTTGTCGACATCATCACACTCATTTGAGAAGATTATTCTAGAGGACGATGTATCTTGGTTTCAACTTTAATTATTGGTTGGTACCTCAAATTAAGACAAGGTACTCCTTACTACCCTTTGAATTTATTTTTTCTCATCCGCTCCACTTCAACACGATCAAGATTCATATACTTGATAGTTTGGTGATCCAACAGATCGATCTAGTGATTATTGGGTATGTGTGAAATGTTTCAGAGATCATCAGGGGGTGGCCCTTCAGGTATCCCAACACATGCTTAGATGATTCATTTTATTCTACAACATCATATGCATCTTTGTAGATTTGATGGGTTCTTCCCCAGTCACCTGTAGTTCCTATAACATGCATTTATCAATTAGATGACCCATTCATATTTTCATATCCCTTTCCTATTTATCAGGGCCTCTCTAGTCGTTATTATATCTCATGTACTCAAATATTATTATATTCAGTCCTGGTGGTGGTCCTAGGCACAATATGTATGTGGGATCCATTATATTTTTGTCTGGCCCATTTTGATGCTAGTATATCACGTATTTTATAGCTTAGTCTCATTTTACTGGGCGAACCATTATTCTTTGTAATTTTTCATCTCGACGTGCATAGGTATGCCTCCCCTACCTCACTTAGAATAGATACCCAAAAATTAAATGAGACTTATCTCATTTGTAGGTCTCGCCCCTTCAGGGTGATTGTCCACTTTCACTTCACTTCGCCTATGTATCTCTCTCTCTATAACTCCCCTTCGGTGTCTAGTATTTTGTTCTTATAATGTACTTCGGTGGTAGGATTAGCTCCTAACGATCGCAAGTTGCGGGGGAATATGTGACACCAAATTTTGGTCATGTAACCATTTAGAATTAGATGGATCGAAATACATGGTGTAAGACCAAATTTACAATAGTAAAATTTCTTCCACTATAAGAAAGAATTGAACAAACCATAATTCATTAAGTTATTTCTAGTCCAAATAGAAATCCCCATGAAGAATAATTAAATAAATCCTTATTATTTGATCTCCTTTACAAATAAATAATTAAACCACTATGTAAATAATATTGTTGGTCATATTTAACCCAAATAATGAGAAATAATTAGATAAAGCATTATTTATCTTATTATTCTCTAGGAATAATTAATTAAATCATTATTTAATTAATATTCCTTGTTAAATATGACTAAATCGTTTAGGAATACTAAAATAAACCATTATTTGTTAAATTATTCCTTATCCCCATCCTTGAAATAATAAATAAATCATTTTTTAATTTATTTATTATTTTGTAAATAAAGGGATTTGACTAATTTAAATTCCTTTTCCCTCCAACAAAATATAACAAAATATTCGAAACAGTTAGATGTAGATCTTTGTTAATAATATTTTACCATGCAATATTATCAAGGATAACTCAATATTTTGTTATAAATAGGAGGGGTTTCCATTCATTATTTACCTTTTATCATTTTATCATGGTCGGACTTTGATCCTCTTATCATTGTCATACTTTGACTACTTTTATTTTATTTTTGATTGAGCTCCCTTTGAGTTCTACACGTCTTGGGTTTTCTACACCACTGAGTGAGAGAAAATTTGAAGTTAAAGCGTTGAGGACATCCGAGAACCCATCCCATTGAGGGGGACTAGTAACATAATTATTTATTCCCTTCCCAGGTGTTACACCATTTTTTTGGTCATCTAACCTATTATCATTAGATGAACCCAAGTACACCATGTAAGACCAATTTTACCCTAACTAAAATTGCTTTCACCATGTGAAATAACATTTGTTTATATATCCTGGTCATATTTAACCCAAAACAAGGAAATTAATTAAATAAATCATTATTTATTTGATTATTTCCCAGGAATAAGTTATTTAAATCATTTATTAAATAATATTTGACTAAATCATTTTTAAATAATTAAATAAATCATTGTTTATTTAATTATATTCCCACCATCTCCCTAAAATAATAAATAAATCATTTATTTTTTTATTGTTTATAAATAAAGGAATTGACCCAAGTCAAAAGACCTTTTCCCTCCAACAAATATAATAAAATATTCCTAAAGGGTGATTCTAGAATTTGATTAATAATATTTTATTCATGCACCAAGTTCTAGATAACCCTAATATTTTGTTATAAATAGAAGGGTTTTCCCCATTCATTAGACACCTCCATTGCATTATATCACTCTAGATCTAGTCTTGGTCACCATTTCTCATTTTTGCCTTGTGAGCTCCCATTGAGTTTTATTTTTGTCTGGGTTTTCTACCACAATAAGAGAGAGGAATTTTAGATCTGAAACACTGAGGACTTTCAAGAACCCATCCCATTGAGGAGAACTGGAAAACACCTTTCTTGTTTTCCTCTCAGGTGCCCCCTTTTAATATAATACAAAAATGATTTCAAATACATTGTTTTTGTCTTGTCTATTGGATGCATGGAGCCATATTTTACTTTATCTGCTTAATGTCTTTTACGCTTAGATCTGGATTTGCGCAGCATTATCTGGATCATCTAATTGCAAATTTAAATATTTTCTGCAGCCATAATTGATGTTAGGGCTATTTTTTATGCATAGCTAAAGTGATCTTTTACGACGAAAGATTCATAATAACAATTGGCGACTCCACACGGGTTTTCTTTTGTGACCGCTTTCATTTTATATCTTCCTGCATATCTAGTTGTTTTAGACCCTAGGGTTTCTCTTCCATTTTCTATTTTTCCTATTTTTATGGTGCTTTCCACCTCTAAAACCCTCAAACAATCCAATTTTTAACTTCTGTTTGTTTCTGGCCTTATTGCGCAGGTGACAAACATCAGCCGCAGCTGAGACGACAACTTTTTCTTAAATCTGCCGCTGAGAGACCCGTATCTGTAGGTCGCACTTATTGGCCCAAAAACTACAACCTGGCCTTGAGGTTGCACTTTTCTACCCAAAATATGTGACCTGGACTGAAAACAGGTCAAAACTTGCGACCTGCACTTTTTTCTGCAATTTTCCAACACTTTTTCTGGGTTTGTCTGAAGCTTCTGTCAGGGTTTTCCAGCCTTTGTCTCCACCCGTTTAGGCTTGTTTTTTATCTGTTTCAATCAACTAAGTGGGAATATTTCCCCTTAGGGCTCTAGTACCCTCCACTTTTTGTGGGAGAGTTTTTGCTATTTCAGATGTTTGAATTTCCAGAGTTTCAGCCTTATTTCTTTCAGATCTGATACCTCATTTTCAGATCCCTTTAGATCAGCTCTTATCCCTTTTAAATCACCTCATATAGTGTTATTTGGGTACCTTTCTAGGGCAGCCTCATAGTCCCTTCTATGTTTATCTGATCTTCTGCTTTTTAGCAGAAACCTTGCCTCTGCCTCTTTGTTGTTCTTTGCACCTCTTTTCAGCAGATTTCTCCTTTAGATCCCCGTCCCCCCCGACCTTATATCTATTGGCCTCTTTTTCACGTGCTTTGCTTATTTTTTTTCCCTATTTTAGACTAGTTTTGAGAGACCCACCTTCTTGGGTTAGATTGATGCATTGTTAGCTGTTAATTTTACATTCTTTCACTCTTAATTGTTGTAGATTTATTTTCAGTTATGAAGCACATTTTTTCTTTTACTCTCAAAACGTCTGGGTTTAAACAATTAAAATTAATGCATGCCACACATTGACCCTAAGTGAAGAAGAGCCTAGTTAACACCACCTGGCAAAGACTTTAAAATCAATTGAAACTGCACCTCTTTTCCATTGTTTCAACATTGACCTCACTCGATTTTTCCTCTCCCTGCCCTTGTTGGTTTTTCTTCTTCCCATCATCATTGCACCCCCAAGGTGTTTGTCTTAGAGACTTCTTGGCCTTCACCCTCAGTTTCCGGTTGGTCGACTTCCTCCTTCCCGTCGTCATCAAGTAAGTCCTCCCCTGATTCCACACTCCGACTCTTCGTCTGATTGTTCAGGTTCTCCCCCTACTCCTGGTTCTCCCCCTGTTACTTTCACCATGTCTACTTTAGGGAATACAACCAGTAGCAACCCTAGTTCTACTGCTGGGTTTGTTTCCAGTGGAACCACTACGGGACCTGCCTCAACTGCCCCTTTTCTCCCTTATATGGTCGGCCTCTGTCTCCCCGACTTCAAACAACTGATTAATGATCCTATCCGCCACGATGTCAGTTGGCCTACTATGCCAACCAAACTCCCCTCCGACATTCCCAAGTTCAAAGGCCTTACTAATGAAGATCCCTCTAACCATATTCAGTCTTTCCACATGTGGTGTTCCTCCAATTCCATCACCAATGACTCCATCCGTCTTCGATTTTTCCAATGCACGCTTACTAGTGAAGCTTCTAAATGGTATGTTGATCAAGCCACCTCTTCCCATACCACCCTTGCGACCATTGTTGAAGCCTTTTTATCTTATTTCTAGCTCCCTCTCCGATATGACACTGGTATTTAACTCTTAAGTTATTTTCATCAATCCTCTTCGACCCGCCTTTCCGCTCATGTCCAGGAATGACGACGAAGACGGAGCTTGTGTCGCACTCCCCCCTTTGAATATCGGCTTTACATGGACTGGTTCCTTCACTCTCTCTTACCTCCCATTGGAAAAGATGTCGCATACCATTTCCCCCAAACCGAAGAAGCCACCCTCCAAATAGCCTCAAAATATGACCTTATCTATGCCTAATCTGGTTATGTTTATACCATCCTTCCTGACCTCCCCAAGCCCGGTAATGCCTTAGGGGCATCTCCCTCTACCAACGGTATTGTTGGAGCCATGTCACATACCTCTGATCAACATCTTCTGGGCTATGGTTTCCCTCTAGGAGGGGCCAGCCCCTCTGGCACTTTCCCCCCTCCAGGTAGCATGTATTCAGGATACGGCATGCCTCCTCCTTTTACCCACATTCCTGCTTACCTCAATGCTGCCCATCCTACCCCTTATTTGTACCCACAACCTGGTGTCCCAGCTCCTCTAGCATTTGGACACCCCACTCCCTTGCCTTCTCCACCCCCGCAACCACACTTACTACCCCCTCCAGGGCAAGTCTTTGCACAGAAGGGGGAAAATAATCTTCTTCTTTCTCAAAGAAAGAGGAAAGGAAATCGATCCGCTTCTGGTAATCGTGGATCCAATCCTTCCATTCTTGACTCTATCACTGCCAACCAACCACAGGGCTCTTAGCCCAAGCCAGATAGGCTGCTTCGCACCAATAAGCCCTGTTCGTGTTGCGGTGTTTATGGTCATTACACTTACGATTGTCCCTTATTACCACAAATGCGACAGATGTGGGAATCTCAAGCCACTGTGCGGGGACAACACTCCTCCCCTACTGTCCCTCCTAATATGGCTACTTCTCCACCCGCTGTGTTTACCGATCCTTTCCTTCAACAAGGGTTCATGGCTACTCAACCACCTCATGCCCCGGTAACCACTCAACCTTCCCCTTATAGTTCCTCTGATCACCAAATTCTCATTATGGCCTTTGACCAACCTCTCACCGTCGACCTTAACCTTCAAACTCGGTCTCGTTAGTATTCCACGCCTCCCATCCCGTCTGCCTCCAAGTCCCCAGCTTCAGGTCCTACAGAGCCTCTGTCGACACCCAATGGTCCCTTGCAAATTCCTCTGCCCAGAGTGGAGTTTCATACCAACATTCCTAAGGGCCCATTCCACTGAAATGTTGCCTCTAGTCGGGCTGCCCATTCATACAGTGTAGTAGATGATCTGGCACAATCTCCTGTTGCCATTTTAACACTGGAACTCCTCCAGTCATGTCATCCTCAAAAGAAGTCTCTACTATCTTCCATGGGAGCCATAGATACTGATGATGACTAATTGATTGTTTTCGACGCCCATCAGTCAGACCATCCCCCTCTTCCTTCTTCTGTTTCTTTCCAAATCCCAATCAAAATCTGAAATGCCACTGTCGCTCAGTGTATTATTGATGAGGGGGCAACTACCTGTGTGATGTCTGCTTCGGTTTTGAAACAACTCGGATCTTCTAAGCTGGCCCCTTCCACAACCATCCTTTGTGCATGGGATTGCCATGCCTCCCAACCCATCGGCCTTTTCCATAACTATGCTATCACCCTTGCGGGTAAGATTGTTTGTGTCAACATTAAAGTTATCGACGCCCCTCTTGACTACAACATTATTTTGGGGCGTAGTTACACCTATGCCATGTCTGTCGTCCCATCCGCAGTCCACCGCAAGATGTTTTTCCCTAATAATGGCAAGATTGTCACTATTGACTATTCGACTTACCATGAACCAAAATCTCAGACCTCCCCTAAGTCCACCATTTCCACTGTCACCAATAAGAAAACTATTGATTCTTTGACCAGTGTTTCCCCAGACATCTATAAAGACTCCCCCCTTGCTTGGAACCTTTTTAGACCCTCCTTCTATACCTGATCCTAGCAAGGTGAATGTTTTCATGATGCAATATTCTTGGGCTGACCTTGCATAGTCCTCTTTGGCTTGTAAGCAACCGCAACTTCACCCAACCCCACTAGCTCCTAGCCCTTCGCCTCCGCTAGCTAACCTTCTTCCCTCAGAATCTCCTTCCCCAAATATTCCTCACGCGCCTTTCTACCCTCCTGGGTCGATCCCACCCGAGCACAACCCCCTTGGCCCCATTCCTCCTGGCCATTTCCCTGCTGGTCAGATTCCTTTCCTTGCTCCCCCTCCTGGCACTCATTTCGTCCCTATTTTTGCCACCCTCTCCCTCCCCAACTTGACCTTGGGTATACCCGTCTGGTACCTAGACCCCCCAGCCACCACCCTGCTTGGCCAACCCAAACCTTATCTTACTTTGACCCCAGTTCAACTGATACCCATGACCTCTATCGCTGCACCTGTACCTCATTCCCCTCATCAAGAACCACCTCCTATTGCGACCATGTCAGGTGACAATTGCAAAGTTCGCAGGGGGCATCAAAGGACAAGGTTGCCTCGACAAGCTCTACCCCTCCTCGACCTCCAAAGCACCCCATCCAGTGTGCCTTGTGTGATTTTGTCGGCCATGCTACCCATACTTGTCCTGAATTACCACATCTCAAAACCATGGTCAATGAAACATTTTCGGAATCCAACATTCCTGACGTCTATGTCACCATACCTGATTCCCTTCTGAAACATAAACACTTGCACACCAATCATCCTTGTTCTCTGTGCGATTTCCATGCACATTATACACATATTTTCCCCCGCCTTGATGAGTATCGTGCTTCTTTAGCTACATACCACCAATTTAAAACTTCTCTTGCCCGTAATCCTTCTTCTCTAACACCAGACCACACGTCTACCCCAATTACCATTTCTCATCCTGATACTGAAATGACCAAACCTTCAACCACTATTTCCTACCTTTCCTCATCACCACATTTCCTGAAAACCAACCCCATAGTACCTTCCCCCGATGTTTCACCTACCCACTCATTCGCTTACTCTGCAGTCACCCCTCCTGCCAACACGCATGTGATCCTTTCCCCTCAAAATCAGGTGTCTCATATTTCTACCTCCTCAGATCCTCCTCTTCCACCCACTCTTCCCATCTTTCATTTTGATGAAGACATCATGGAAGCCATGACCGAACTTGATTTTCCGTGGGACAATATGCACCATCGTGCATACTTCCTCCCCCACCTATCCCATGACCAATATTCTCTTGAATATAAAGACTTCATTCCCAATAAAGTTGATTGGTTCAAAAACCCCATCCCTGCACCTGACGCTTTCGAAGAAGGAAATATGGCTAATATCTCTCCTACCATCAAAATAGACATTTCTTTCAAACTAGGCATCGAAGAACATATCACTATGGGTGCCCAATGCACTCCGGAAGAAATTGAAGCCTACACTACACTCTTCAAAGAATTCCGTGATATTTTTTCCTGGTCCAACTATGCCTGGACTTGATCCTACCATTCTCGAACACCACATCAACACATGGCTTGATGCCATTCTGGTCCATCAAAAGCTGAGACCCATCCATCCCTCTAGACGTGAAGCCATCAAAGCTGAAATCGATAAGCTCTAGTAGGCTAGTTTCATTTACCCCATCAAATACACCACTTTGGTGTCCAACCCAGTTCTTGTCCTCAAAAAACAAGGCACCATTTGTGTTTGCACCGACTTTCGCGACCTGAACAAAGCTTTCCCCAAAGACAACTTCCCCACACCATTTATTGACCAAATCATTGATGAGTGTGTAGGGCACGAGATTCTATCCTTTATGGATGGCTTCTCTGGATACAACCAAATCATTATCCATCATGCTGGTCAGCTTAAGACCACGTTCATCACTCCGTGGGGCACTTTCGCCTACCGAGTCATGCCATTTGGCCTTAAAAATGCTGGCACCACTTTTCAATGAGCCATGTCTTATTGTTTCCACAACTTAGCCCATATTATCTTTGCCTATTTAGACAACCTTACTGCGCGTTTTAAACATCGGGCACAACACCTTCATGATCTGTGTACCATTTTTCTTCGATGTCGCAAGTATAAAATTCGCCTTAACCCATTGAAATGTGTTTTCTGTGTTCCCACCGGTCATATCCTCAGCTTCATAGTGTCTAAAGATGGGATAAATCTCGACCCTTTGAAGGTTCAAGCCATTCTTGAACTTCCTATGCCTCGTACCTTACGCAAGCTACAAAGTCTCCAAGGTAAAGCTAATTTCCTTCATCGATTTGTTCCTGACTACGCCACTACCGCACATGGCTTGCTTAGAATTCTTCGATCTCACACCCCACTTGTTTGGGATTCCTACGCTCAAGAGTCTTTTGATGCTCTCAAGCATGTTCTCACATCCGCTCCCTTGTTCCATCCTCCTGACTTTGACAGAGATTTCATCCTATACATCTCCGCTTCCACCCATTTGGTTGCTGGTGTCCTTATCCAGGAGGATGATAACGGTATCGAACATGTGATCTATTATGTCAGTAAGACCCTTGCCGGTCCACCTGTGTCCTACTCACATGAAGAAAAATTAGCACTAGCTGTCGTGTTCTTGGTCCAAAAACTGCATCATTATATCCTCATGCGATCCACCAAGTTTGTGACTGATTCCAACCCCATGGCTTTCCTATTGAGTCGACACATCCTCAATTGGAAGTATGCTCGTTGGGTCATTATCCTCCAAGAATTAGACCTTGAATTTGTCACCCCAAAAATTAAGAAAGGTTTAGTCCTCGCTGAACTCATTTCTGATTTTCCTACTGATTTGAAAATGGAATGTACTTGTTTAAGGGTGCAAGGTATCCATTTCCCATAATTTCAAATTGAGCTATACACTCCAAGTGACCTCTGAAAATGTGAAAACTTCTTATTTCTTATACAGAGATAGACTGTAGGGGCATTCACTGGACATATCACATCTAAAGAGAGGATGAGTTCCAGAGGCTACCTGGCCCTCTACAGGCTCTGCCTAAAGAAATAATGAAGTTAACACTTAGAAGTCTTTGACATACACATACTTGAAATTTGATGTCTTGCGGAATAAGACAAATAACTTTCTGCCGCTGAGTAGGTGATTATGTGTGTTTAAAGTTTATTTGTTTTTGTTGAAACTTAACATGTATATCAGCAACATAATTCAGCCATAGAATAAAAAACACAACAGCAACATAATATAGGAGTTCACCCCAACTCTTGGGCTACATCTCCTTTGAGCTTCGTCAACATGACTAGACTCTTTGGGATTAAGGTAATCAAATTATTTTACAAGCTCCAAAATTAACCAAAATGAATACAAGAATGATTCAAAGGGCTGAGAATACCATTTTAAATCCCTTTAATGGCTGTCCAATTCCTGCAAACAACTTTAGGCTTCCATGGGCATACATCCTTCTGTCGGTGCACTAAGCTTCTCTGAGCTTCTAAATGGAACAAACTCCCTCAGATTTCTGTTTCTGCTCCTGAAACCACTACTGCTGCATCCAATAATGATCATACATCAAATACCAACTGATAAACTGCTTACATTAAGCACAACATCCCCAAAAATGGCTCTCCTCCACGGTTTGCCCAGGGCTTCCCACGACTTCATATCAACTTCTCGAGCTGTATAAGTACTCAAAATGATCTGAAACCACTTCCATTGGTTCCAGAATGACTGAATTAGTCAAGATAGAGTTTTATTTCATCAAAAAAGGCCTCTGGCTGCTCCGGTTTCACCTATACACTCTATTTGGAAAATGGCCTCTAGAACTTAAATGAAGCTATTCGGCTTTCTAAAGTTCTTAACAGGCTTTGCAAACAATCCAAACAGATTAAAAAGGCATGAAATAGCTAATAATGACTATTAATTTACCTTAAATAGAGAAACACAGTCCACAACACAGCCTTCTCCTTCTAGGCCCTGATGGCTCCTTCATCTTCTTCAAAGCTTAACAGGCTGAAACTGAGCTCCAATGGCTCCGAAACCTGCGCCATTGAGTCCAAAAGGCTGAGAACATACAAAAAAAAAAAAAAATTCATTCCAAGAGGTTGAGTAATGAGAAAGTTATGACCAAAACAACTTTGCCCCAATTTCCTCCACTAAATGTGGGGCAACTGCCAGTTAACTCCACTAAAAGTGGAAGTCCACCTAAATTTGGGAGCGCCTCCATAATCTCTGCCATATTAAACTCCACTTAACTGAAGCTTAATTAAATATTAAACTTTATATTAGGCTCCTTAAGCGCTCTTAACATTAAGCTCCCACACTGGTCATATGATGAGGTTCCATGGGAGGAGGGCTGGCCCCTCCGTGCTCCGCCGCACCCACTTTACTAAAAGTGAAATAACTTCTTCATACGGTGTCCGTTTTTCGAACCGTTTGTGGCTCCAGAATTAGGAAGACGAGACCTATGTAACCATCTTGGTTTCAATCAATTTTGATAAATTTCATTTTTGAGCTTTTTCCCAAGCTCAAATTTGAGCTCCTGATCACACCTCCCAAATGAGAAGGCTTTTGGTCCCCAAAAGCTTACTGAATCTCTGATCTGAACTGTACAGCACTTGAGGAATAGAAATATCCTCTTCGAGTCAGCCAAAAGAGCATACTGATGCCAAAAATGTCCTGCCTTGCTAACTGTCATCATGGCGAATTTTGCTGAATGAGCCATGTACTTGTGCCGAATCTCGACCAAGTTTTCTTGCCATACCAATCTGCCATACTGAAACCAGCAAAGACACTTGCTTAACTTTGTGCCCTCTTTGCTTGCATGCTTTTCCAACTCATGGAATCTTGCACTGCTTTGCACTGACACTTCGTTCTCTGCACCAAACGACACCAAAAGCATCTTGTGCAACATATGACATCAACAACCAGTTGACAATGAAATGTGCTATACAAATGACACACAAACTCTGTAAAAAGTGTGTACACAACCGACACAAGTCGATAGACAACAAGATACATCTTGACAAACATATGTGTATGTATCATGTACAATGAACTATATACAGTTCGCTAATTACACATACAACCTCTATGTACATGTGCAACTTCAACTCTTCTTTTCAAATACCCACAAGTACATCATCCAAAAAACATGTGGATGATCAAGAGCTGAACCAAAAGACATTGCTGCAACATAAGTGAGTATCATACTCATCTTTTACACCTCCATGGCGAAATTTTGCAACAACAAAGAAATTTCTTCAACTGAAACTTCTTATACATGCAATCTTGCATAAACTTTTCAACTGAAATACATGCATACCAATCTGAAATTTGCATGTACAAAATGAAG
Organism: Pinus albicaulis; assembly: GCA_034641835.2. Lineage (NCBI taxonomy): Eukaryota > Viridiplantae > Streptophyta > Pinopsida > Pinales > Pinaceae > Pinus > Pinus albicaulis. Next base: position 409,061,328 of record CM076578.1, on the reverse strand, counting down.
ATGATTTACTGCAATAAGAAGTTAATCCACTTCTTTCCAAGCCAACTCCATGGCTTATTTTGTGAATGCGATACACCTTCGTGTGAATCTTCCATTTCAACATCGATAATGGACTCCATAGATCCACTTGCACCAAACTGTTTGTCCCTTAGCTGCATGCGCTTTGGACGATTTGTTGGATGCAAAGTCCAACAATGAGAGACATCATGTCCCTTCCTTTGACAAACTGAGCAAATCTTAAGCACTTTCTGAGAAAGTTCTCTTTGCCTCTTTTGCTTCCTGTGTGCTTTCTTTTTCAACCAGCATCTTGAAGCAACATGGTTAAACAAACCACAAAAAGAACATGCAATTCTTTTCCAATGCTTGTGTGGAAATTTTCCATGCTTTACATGATCAAAGGAAATATGATTGAAATCAGATTTATACCTTTCTCTTTCACCTTCATTACCTTCATGAGGAGGTGAATCGAAAGAAGAAGAATCTCCCTTTGGAACACTATCAATCCCATTAATGGTTTTAGAGCTTTCACCACTACCTTGTTCAAGTGCATGCTGATGCACACCTTCTTCCTTCATGGCTGCTTTGGAACTTTCTCCATAAGATTGTCCATAGCCAAGACCCAAATTCTTAGGCCTTACCTCAACCATTATTGGCTCAACTATACCCTGTGCATGTTTTCCCAGTCCTTTTCCTTCATATCCCATTTGGACATCAACTTGGACCCTATGCCTTTGGTATGTTTCTCAAAAGAACCAGCATAAACATTCTTATAAGAAATTGAAGACAAACTAGAATTGTTTACCTCTTCTTCAAGCTGATACTTGGCTAAGGCTTCTTTGGCAAGAAGGAGTTGTGTCTCCAACTCATGCAATTGGTCAGAAAGCAACTGCTTCTCTTCCCTCATGGAGTTCAACTGCTCTTGAAGTCTAGAGCTCTTTCTTTCATCCTCATACATTTCTCTCACCATATTCATCATGATGAAAAATTCTTGCTTCAAGCCTTCATCAAAAAATCTTGTGAAGGAGGACGATTTTGAGAACTCACTTATGAAAGTTGTCATTATAAAAATGAACAAAAGAGCTTCAGCAAACTCAAACAACAAGTAGTTTGCAGAATAATAAAGCAGTCAATCTTCAACACTTCTTAAGACACCTTTCAAGCTACACAATCAAGCTAGTGATGTCAGTCAAGCAAACCAGTGCTCCGATACCATCTGATCTGAAAATGGAATGTACTTGTTTGAGGGTGCAAGGTATCCATTTCCCATAATTTCAAATTGAGCGATACACTCCAAGTGACCTCTGAAAATGTGAAAACTTCTTATTTTTTATACAGAGATAGACTGTAGGGGCATTCACTAGACATGTCACCTCTAAAGAGAGGATGAGTTCCAGAGGCTACCTGGCCCTCTACAGGCTCTGCCTAAAGAAATAATGAAGTTAACACTTAGAAGTCTTTGACATACACATACTTGAAATTTGATGTCTTGCGGAATAAGACAAATAACTTTCTGCCTCTGAGTAGGTGATTATGTGTGTTTAAAGTTTATTTTTTTTTGCTGAAACTTAACATGTATATCAGCAACATAATCCAGCCATAGAATACAAAACACAACAGCAACATAATATAGGAGTTCACCCCAACTCTTGGGCTACATCTCCTTTGAGCTTCGTCAACATGACTAGACTCTTTGGGATTAAGGTAATCAAATTATTTTACAAGCTCCAAACTTAACCAAAATGAATACAAGAATGATTCAAAGGGCTGAGAATACCATTTTAAATCCCTTTAATGGCTGTCAAATTCCTGCAAACAACTTTACGCTTCCATGGGCATACATCCTTCTGTCGGTGCACTAAGCTTCTCTGAGCTTCTAAATGGCACAAACTCCCTCAGATTTTTGTTTCTGCTCCTGAAACCACTACTGCTGCATCCAATAATGATCAGAAATCAAATACCAACTGATAAACTGCTTACATTAAGCACAACATCCCCAAAAATGGCTCTCCTCCACGGTTTGCCCAGGGCTGCCCACGACTTCATATCAACTTCTCGAGCTGTATAAGTACTCAAAATGATCTGAAACCACTTTCATTGGTTCCAAAATGACTGAATTAGTCAAGAAAGAGTTTTATTTCATCTAAAACGGCCTCCGGCTGCTCCGGTTTCACCTATACACTCTATTTGGAAAATGGCCTCTAGAACTTAAATGAAGCTATTCGGCTTTCTAAAGTTCTTAACAGGCTTTGCAAACAATCCAAACATATTCAAAAGGCATGAAATAGCTAATAATTACTATTAATTTACCTTAAACATAGAAACACAATCCACAACACAGCCTTCTCCTTCTAGGCCCTGATGGCTCCTTCATCTTCTTCAAAGCTTAACAGGCTGAAACTAAGCTCCAATGGCTCTGAAGGCTGCGCCATTGAGTCCAAAAGGCTGAGAACATACGAAATCAAAAAAAAATTCGTTCCAAAAGGTTGAGTAATGAGAACGTTATGACCAAAACAACTTTGCCCCAATTTCCTCCACTAAATGTGGGGCAACTGCCAGTTAACTCCACTAAAAGTGGAAGTCCACCTAAATTTGGGAGCGCCTCCAGAATCTCCGCCATATTAAACTCCAATTAACTGAAGCTTAATTAAATATTAAAATTGATATTAGGCTCCTTAAGCGCTCTTAATCATTAAGCTCCCACAATGGTCATATGATGAGGTTCCATGGGAGGAGGGTTGGCCCCTCCGTGCTCCACCGGACCCACTCCACTAAAAGTGCAATAACTTTTTCATACAGTGTCCGTTTTTCGAATTGTTTGGGGCAACAGAATCAGGAAGATGAGACCTATGCAACCATATTGGTTTCAATCAATTTTGATAACTTTCATTGTTGAGCTTTTTCCCAAGCTCAGATTTGAGCTCCTGATCACACCTCCCAAATGAGAGGCTTTTGGTCCCCAAAAGCTCACTAAAATTCTGAAACTAAACTGTAGTACAGAAAATGAGAGAATAACAACATCCTCTTCTCTTCAGCCTTAAAAAATTTTCCTAAATTGCCAACTGTTCACATGGCGAATTTTGCTGAATGAACCATGTACTTGTGCCAAATCCTGACCAAGTTTTCTCGCCATACCAATCTGCCAGAATGAAACCAGCAATGACACTTGCTGAAATTTGTGCCCTCTTTGCTTGCATGCCTTTCCAACTCATGGAATCTTACACTGCTTTTCACTGACACTTCTTTCTTTGCACCAAACGACACCAAAAGCATCTTGTGCAACATACGACATCAACAACAAGTTGACAATGAAATGTGCTATACAATTGACACACAAAATATATAACAAGTGTGCACACAACTGACACAAGTCAATAAACATGTATGACACAATCAACACAAGTCGATAAACAACAAGATACATATTGACAAACACATGTGTATGTATCATGTACAATGAACTATATACAGTTCGCTAATTACACATACAACCTCTATGTACATGTGCAACTTCAACTCTTCTTTCCAAATACCCACAAGTACATCATCCCAAAAACATGTGGATGATCAAGAGCTGAACCAAAAGACATTGCTGCAACATAAGTGAGTATCATACTCATCTTTTACACCTCCATGGCGAAATTTTGCAACAACAAAGAAATTCCTTCAACTGAAACTGCTTTTACATGCAATCTTGCATCAACTTTTCAACTGAAATACATGCATACCAATCTGAAATTTGCATGTACAAAATGAGTAATGACTTACTGCAATAAGAAGTCCATCCACTTATCAGCAAGCCAATTCCATGGCGACTTTTGCTGCTGCAAACTTTCCTCATGTGAAACTTCCCTTTTCACATCAATAATGGACTCCATAGATCCACTTGCGCCAAACTGTTTGTCCCTTCGCTGCATACGCTTTGGACGATTGTTGGATGCAAAGTCCAACAATGAGAGACATCATGTCCCTTCCTTTGACAAACTGAGCAAATCTTAAGCACTTTCTGAGAAAGTTCTCTTTGCCTCTTTTGCTTCCTTTGTGCTTTCTTTTTCAACCAGCATCTTGAAGCAACATGGTTAGACAAACCACAAAAAGAACATGCAATTCTTTTCCAATGCTTTTGTGGAAATTTTCCATGCTTTACATGATCAAAGAAAATATGATTGAAATCAGATTTATACCTTTCTCTTTCACCTTCATTACCTTCATGAGGAGGTGAATCGAAAGAAGAAGAAGCTCCCTTTGGAACACTATCAATCCCATTAATGGTTTTAGAGCTTTCACCACTCCCTTGTTCAAGTGCATGCTGATGCACACATTCTTCCTTCATGGCTGCTTTGGAACTTTCTCCATAAGATTGTCCATAGCCAAGACCCAAATTCTTAGGCCTTACCTCAACCATTATTGGCTCAACTATACCCTGTGCATGTTTTCCCAATCCTTTTCCTTCATATCCCATTGTGGACATCAACTTGGACCCTATGCCTTTGGTATGTTTCTCAAAAGAACCAGCATAAACATTCTTATAAGAAATTGAAGACAAACTAGAATTGTTTACCTCTTCTTCAAGCTGATACTTGACTAAGGCTTCTTTGGCAACAAGGAGTTGTGTCTCCAACTCATGCAATTGGTCAGAAAGCAACTACTTCTCTTCCCTCATGGAATTCAACTGCTCTTGAAGTCTAGAGCTCTTTCTTTCATCCTCATACATTTCTCTCACCATATTCATCATGATGAAAAATTCTTGCTTCAAGCCTTCATCAAAAAATCTTGTGAAGGAGGACGATTTTGAGAACTCACTTATGAAAGTTGTCATTATAAAAATGAACAAAAGAGCTTCAAAAAACTCAAACAACAAGTAGTTTGCAGAATAATAAAGCAGTCAATCTTCAACACTGCTTAAGACACCTTTCAAGCTACACAATCAAGCTAGTGATGTCAGTCAAGAAAACCAACTTTGCAACCTGCTCCGATACCATCTGATCTGAAAATGGAATGTACTTGTTTGAGGGTGCAAGGTATCCATTTCCCATAATTTCAAATTGAGCTATACACTCCAAGTGACCTCTGAAAATGTGAAAACTTCTTATTTCTTATACAGAGATAGACTGTAGGGGCATTCACCGGACATGTCACCTCTAAAGAGAGGATGAGTTCCAGAGGCTACCTGGCCCTCTACAGGCTCTGCCTAAAGAAACAATGAAGTTAACACTTAGAAGTCTTTGACATACACATACTTGAAATTTGATGTCTTGCGGAATAAGACAAATAAATTTCTGCCGCTGAGTAGGTGATTATGTGTGTTTAAAGTTTATTTGTTTTTGCTGAAACCTAACATGTATATCAGCAACATAATTCAGCCATAGAATACAAAACACAACAGCAACATAATATAGGAGTTCACCCCAACTCTTGGGCTACATCTCCTTTGAGCTTCGTCAACATGACTAGACTCTTTGGGATTAAGGTAATAAAATTATTTTACAAGCTCCAAACTTAACCAAAATGAATACAAGAATGATTCAAAGGGCTGAGAATACCATTTTAAATCCCTTTAATGGCTTTCCAATTCCTGCAAACAACTTTAGGCTTCCATGGGCATACATCCTTCTGTCGGTGCACTAAGCTTCTCTGAGCTTCTAAATGGCACAAACTCCCTCAGATTTCTGTTTCTGCTCTTAAAACCACTACTGCTGCATCCAATAATGATCAGACATCAAATACCAACTGATAAATTGCTTACATTAAGCACAACATCCCCAAAAATGGCTCTCCTCCACGGTTTGCCCAAGGCTTCCCACGACTTCATATCAACTTCTCGAGCTGTAGAAGTACTCAAAATGATCTGAAACCACTTCCATTGGTTTCAAAATGACTGAATTAGTCAATATAGAGTTTTATTTCATCAAAAACGGCCTCCGGCTGCTCCGGTTTCACCTATACACTCTATTTGGAAAATGGCCTCTAGAACTTAAATGAAGCTATTCGGCTTTCTAAAGTTCTTAACAGGCTTTGAAAACCATCCAAACAGATTCAAAAGGCATTAAATAGCTAATAATGACTATTCATTTACCTTAAACAGAGAAACACAGTCCATAACACAGCCTTCTCCTTCTAGGCCCTCATGGCTCCTTCATCTTCTTCGAAGCTTAACAGGCTGAAACTGAGCTCCAATGGCTCTGAAACCTGCGCCATTGAGTCCAAAAGGCTGAGAACATATGAAATCAAAAAACATTTCGTTCCAAAAAGTTGAGTAATGAGAAATTTATGACCAAAACAACTTTGCCCCAATTTCCTCCACTAAATGTGGGGCAACTGCCAGTTAACTCCACTAAATGTGGAAGTACACCTAAATTTGGGAGCGCCTCCAGAATCTCCGCCATATTAAACTCCACTTAACTGAAGCTTAATTAAATATTAAACTTTATATTAGGCTCCTTAAGCGCTCTTAACATTAAGCTCCCACACTGGTCATATGATGAGGTTCCATGGGAGGAGGGCTGGCCTCTCCGTGCTCCGTCGGACCCACTTCACTAAAAGTGCAATAACTTCTTCATACGGTGTCCATTTTTCGAACCGTTTGCGGCGCCGGAATCAGGAAGATGAGACCTATGTAACCATCTTGGTTTCAATCAATTTTGATAACTTTCATTTTTGAGCTTTTTCCCAAACTCAAATTTGAGCTCTTGATCACACCTCCCAAATGAGAGGCTTTTGGTCCCCAAAAGCTTACTGAAATGAAGAACTGAACTATAGTACAGAAAATGAGAGAATAACGACATCCTCTTCTCTTCAGCCTCCAAAAATTTTCCTGAATTTCCAACTGTTCACATGGCGAATTTTGCTGAATGAGCCACGTACTTGCGCCGAATCTCGACCAAGTTTTCTCGCCATGCCAATCTGCCATACTGAAACCAACAATGACACTTGCTGAACTTTGTGCCCTCTTTGCTTGCATGCCTTTCCAACTCATGGAATCTTGCACTGCTTTTCACTGACACTTCGTTCTCTTCACCAAACGACACCAAAGGCATCTTGTGCAACATACGACATCAACAACCAGTTGACAATGAAATGTGCTATACAAATGACACACAAAATCTGTAAAAAAAATGTGCACACAACCGACACAAGTCGATAAACATGTATGACACAATCGACACAAGTCGATAAACAACAAGATACATCTTGACAAACATATGTGTATGTATCATGTACAATGAACTATATATAGTTCGCTAATTACACATACAACCTCTATGTACATGTGCAACTTCAACTCTTCTTTTCAAATACCAACAAGTACATCATCCCAAAAACATGTGGGTGATCAAGAGCTGAACCAAAAGATATTGCTACAACATAAGTGAGTATCATACTCATCTTTTACACCTCCATGGCGAAATTTTGCAACAACAAAGAAATTCCTTCAACTGAAAATTTTTATACATGCAATCTTGCATCAACTTTTCAACTGAAATACATGCATACCAATCTGAAATTTGCATGTACAAAATGAAGATGACTTACTGCAATAAGAAGTTAATCCACTTTTTTCCAAGCCAACTCCATGGCTTATTTTGCGAATGCGATACACCTTCGTGTGAATCTTCCATTTCAACATCGATAATGGACTCCATAGATCCACTTGCGCCAAACTGTTTGTCCCTTAGTTGCATGCGCTTTGGACGATTTGTTGGATGCAAAGTCCAACAATGAGAGACATCATGTCCCTTCCTTTGACAAACTGGGCAAATCTTAAGCACTTTCTTAGAAAGTTCTCTTTGCCTCTTCTGCTTCCTGTGTGCTTTCTTTTTCAACCGCATCTAGAAACACTATGGTTAAACAAACCACAAAAAGAACATGCAATTCTTTTCCCATGCTTGTGTGGAAATTTTTCATGCTTTACATGATCAAAGGAAATATGATTGAGATCAGATTTATACCTTTTTCTTTCACCTTCATTACCTTCATGAGGAGGTGAATCAAAAGAAGAAGAAGCTCCCTTTGGAACACTAACAATCCCATCAATGGATTTAGAGTTTTCACCACTCCCTTGTTCAAGTGCATGCTGCTGCACACCTTCTTCCTTCATGGCTGATTTGGAACTTTTTCCATAAGATTGTCCATAACCAAGACCCAGATTCTTAAGCCTTATCTCAACCATTATTGGCTCAACTATACCCTGTGCATGTTTTCCCAGTCCTTTTCCTTCATATCCCATTTTGGACATCAACTTGGACCCTATGCCTTTGGTATGTTTCTCAAAAGAACCAAGTTCATAAACATTCTTATAAGAAATTGAAGACAAACTAGAGTTGTTTACCTCTTCTTCAAGTTGATACTTGGCTAAGGCTTCTTTGGCAACAAGGAGTTGTGTCTCCAACTCATGCAATTGGCCCAGTTAAATCGCTTCTCTTCCCTCATGGAATTCAACTGCTCTTGAAGTCTAGAGCTCTTTCTTTCATCCTCATACATTTCTTTCACCATATTCATCATGATGAAAAATTCTTGCTTCAAGCCTTCATAAAAAAATCTTGTGAAGGAGGATGATTTTGAGAACTCACTTATGAAAGTTGTCATTATAAAAATGAACAAAAGAGCTTCAGCAAACTCAAACAACAAGTAGTTTGCAGAATAATAAAGCAGTCAATCTTCAACACTGCTTAAGACACCTTTCAAGCTACACAATCAAGCTAGTGATGTCATTCAAGCAAACCTAGTGCTCTGATACCATCTAATCTGAAAATGGAATGTACTTGTTTAAGGGTGCAAGGTATCCATTTCCCATAATTTCAAATTGAGCTATACACTCCAAGTGACCTCTGAAAATGTGAAAAATTCTTATTTCTTGTACAGAGATAGACTGTAGGGGCATTCACCGGACATGTCACCTCTAAAGAGAGGATGAGTTCCAGAGGCTACCTGGCCCTCTACAGGCTCTGCCTAAAGAAATAATGAAGTTAACACTTAGAAGTCTTTGACATACACATACTTGAAATTTGATGTCTTGCGGAATAAGACAAATAACTTTCTGCCGCTGAGTAGGTGATTATGTGTGTTTAAAGTTTATTTGTTTTTGCTGAAACTTAACATGTATATCAGCAACATAATTCAGCCATAGAATACAAAACACAACAGCAACATAATATAGGAGTTCACCCCAACTCTTGGGCTACATCTCCTTTGAGCTTCGTCAACATGACTAGACTCTTTGGGATTAAGGTAATCAAATTATTTTACAAGCTCCAAAATTAACCACAATGAATACAAGAATGATTCAAAGGGCTGAGAATACCATTTTAAATCCCTTTAATGGCTGTCCAATTCCTGCAAACAACTTTAGGCTTCCATGGGCATACATCCTTCTGTCGGTGCACTAAGCTTCTCTAAGCTTCTAAATGGCACAAAATCCCTCAGATTTCTGTTTCTGCTCCTGAAACCACTACTGCTGCATCCAATAATGATCAGACATCAAATACCAACTGATAAATTGCTTACATTAAGCACAACATCCCCAAAAATGGCTCTCCTCCACGGTTTGCCCAGGGCTGCCCACGACTTCATATCAACTTCTCGAGCTGTAGAAGTACTCAAAATGATCTAAAACCACTTCCATTGGTTCCATAATTACTTAATTAGTCAAGATAGAGTTTTATTTCATCAAAAACGGCCTCCGGCTGCTCCGGTTTCGCCTATACACTCTATTTGGAAAATGGCCTCTAGAACTTAAATGAAGCTATTCGGCTTTCTAAAGTTCTTAACAGGCTTTGAAAACCATCCAAACAGATTCAAAAGGCATGAAATAGCTAATAATTACTATTCATTTACCTTAAACAGAGAAACACAGTCCACAACACAGCCTTCTCCTTCCAGGCCCTAATGGCTCCTTCATCTTCTTCGAAGCTTAACAGGCTGAAACTTAGCTCCAATGGCTCTGAAACCTACGCCATTGAGTCCAAGAGGCTGAGAACATACGAAATCAAAAAAAAAATCGTTCCAAAAGGTTGAGTAATGAGAAATTTATGACCAAAACAACTTTGCCCCAATTTCCTCCACTAAATGTGGGGCAACTGCCAGTTAACTCCACTAAAAGTGGAAGTCCACCTAAATTTGGGAGCGCCTCCAGAATCTCCGCCATATTAAACTCCACTTAAATGAAGCTTAATTAAATATTAAACTTTATATTAGGCTCCTTAAGCGCTCTTAACATTAAGCTCCCACACTGGTCATATGATGAGGTTCCATGGGAGGAGGGCTGGCCCCTCCGTGCTCCGCCGGACCCACTTTACTAAAAGTGCAATAACTTCTTCATACGGTGTCCGTTTTTCGAACCATTTGTGGCGCCAGAATCAAGAAGACGAGGCGTATGTAACCATCTTGGTTTCAATCAATTTTGAGAAATTTCATTTTTGAGCTTTTTCCCAAGCTCAGATTTGAGCTCCTGATCACACCTCCCAAATGAGAAGGCTTTTGGTCCCCAAAAGCTCACTAAATCTCTGATCTGAACTGTACAGCACTTGAAGAACAGAAATATCCTCTTCGAGTCAGCCAAAAGAGCATACTGATGCCAAAAATGTGCTTCCTTGCTAACTATCATCATGGCGAATTTTGCTGAATGAGCCATGTACTTGTGCCGAATCTCGACCAAGTTTTATTGCCATACCAATCTGCCATACTGAAACCAGCAAAGACACTTGCTGAAATTTGTGCCCTCTTTGCTTGCATGCTTTTCCAACTCATGGAATCTTGCACTGCTTTGCACTGACACTTCGTTCTCTACACCAAACGACACCAAAAGCATCTTGTGCAACATATGACATCAACAACCAGTTGACAATGGAAATGTGCTATACAAATGACACACAAAACTCAGAATAAGTGTGTACACAACCGACACAAGTCGGCTAGACAACAAGATACATCTCCGGACAAACATATGTGTATGTATCATGTACAATGAACTATATACAAACTTCTAATTACAAAGGACACAAACTCTATGTATGCAACTTCAACTCTTCTTTTCAAATACCTGACAAGTAATATCATCCAAAACATGTGGATGATCAAGAGCTAACCAAAAGACATTGCTGCAACATAAGTGAGTATCATACTCATCTTTTACACCTCCATGGAGAAATTTTGCAACAACAAAGAAATTCCTTCAACTGAAACCGCTTTAATGCAATCTTGCATCAACTTTTCTCTTCAACCGAAATACATGCATACCAATCTGAAATTTGCATGTACAAAATGAGTAATGACTTACTGCAATAAGAAGTCCATCCACTTCTCACCAAGCCAATTCCATGGAGACTTTTGCTGCTGCAAATTTTCCTCATGCGAAACATCCCTTTCCACATCAATAATGGACTCCATAGATCCACTTGCGCCAAACTGTTTGTCCCTTAGCTGCATAAGCTTTGGACGATTTGTTGGATGCAAAGTCCAACAATGAGAGACATCATGTCCTTTCCTTTGACAAACTGAGCAAATCTTAAGCACTTTCTGAGAAAGTTCTCTTTGCCTCTTTTGATTCATGTGTGCTTTCTTTTTCAACCAGCATCTTGAAGCAACATGGTTAAACAAACCACAAAAAGAACATGCAATTCTTTTCCAATGCTTGTGTGGAAATTTTCCATGCTTTACATGATCAAAAGAAATATGATTGAAATCAGATTTATACCTTTCTCTTTCACCTTCATTACCCTCATGAGGAGGTGAATCGAAAGAAGAAGAAGCCCTGAAACACTATCAATCCCATTAATGGTTTCAGAGCTTTCACCACTCCTCGTTCAAGTGCAGGCCGATGCACACCTTCTTCCTTCATGGCTGCTTTGGAACTTTCTCCATAAGATTGTCCATAGCCAAGACCCAAATTCTTAGGCCTTACCTCAACCATTATTGGCTCAACTATACCCTGTGCATGTTTTTCCAATCCTTTTCCTTCATATCCCATTTTGGACATCAACTTGGACCCTATGCCTTTGGTATGTTTCTCAAAAGAACCAAGTTCATAAACATTCTTATAATAAATTGAAGACAAACTAGAGTTGTTTACCTCTTCTTCAAGCTGATACTTGGCTAAGGCTTCTTTGGAAACAAGGAGTTGTGTCTCCAACTAATGCATCTTTTCCAGCTTCATGTTTGCAATACGAAGTTGGCCTTCCATTCCTGCAATTGGTCAGAAAGCAACTGCTTCTCTTTCCTCATGGAATTCAACTGCTCTTGAAGTCTAGAGCTCTTTCTTTCATCCTCATACATTTCTCTCACCATATTCATCATGATGAAAAATTCTTGCTTCAAGCCTTCATCAAAAAATCTTGTGAAGGAGGACGATTTTGAGAACTCACTTATGGAAGTTGTCATTATAAAAATGAACAAAAGAGCTTCAGCAAACTCAAACAACAAGTAGTTTGCAGAATAATAAAGCAGTCAATCTTCAACACTGCTTAAGACACCTTTTCAAGCTACACAATCAAGCTAGTGATGTCAGTCAAGCAAACCAACTTTGCAACCTGCTCCGATACCATCTGATCTGAAAATGGAATGTACTTGTTTGAGGGTGCAAGGTATCCATTTCCCATAATTTCAAATTGAGCTATACACTCCAAGTGACCTCTGAAAATGTGAAAACTTCTTATTTCTTATACAGAGATAGACTGTAGGGGCATTCACTGGACATGTCACCTCTAAAGAGAGGATGAGTTCAAGAGGCTACCTGGCCCTCTACAGGCTCTGCCTAAAGAAATAATGAAGTTAACACTTAGAAGTCTTTGACATACACATACTGAAATTGATGTTTTGTTCAAGTGAATAAGACAATAACTTTCCTGCAGCCGAGTAGGTGATTATGTGTTTTAAGTTTATTTTTTTTTGCTAAAACTTAACATGTATATCATCAACGTAATTCAGCCATAGAATAACAAAACACAACAGCAATATAACATAGGAGTTCACCCAAACTCTTGGGCTACATCTCCTTTGAGCTTCGTCAACATGACTAGACTCTTTGGGATTAAGGTCCTTAAATTATTTTACAAGCTCCACACTTAACCACAATGAATACGAAAATGATTCAAAGGGCTGAGAATACCATTTTAAATCCCTTTAATGGCTGTCCAATTCCAGCAAACAGCTTTAGGCTTCCATGGACACACATCCTTCTATCGATGCACTAAGCTTCTATGAGCTTCTAAATGGCACAAACTCCCTCAGATTTCTGTTTATGCTCCTGAAACCACTACTGCTGCATCCAATAATGATCAGACATCAAACACCAACTGATAAATTGCTTACATTAAGCACAACATCCCAAAAAATGGCTCTCCTCCATGGTTTTCCCAGGGCTGCCCACGACTTCATATCAACTTCTCGAGCTATATAAGTACTCAAAATGATCCGAAACCACTTCCATTGGTTCCAGAATGATCATTGACAAGACAGAGTTTTATTCACTGAAACCTATTCTGGTTTTCAGCTTCCACATTACCAATACACTGGTTGGAAAATGGCCTCTAGAACTTAAATGAAGCTATTCGGCTTTCTAAAGTTCTTAACAGGCTTTGAAAACCATCCAAACAGATTCAAAAGGCATGAAATAGCTAATAATGACTATTCATTTACCTTAAACAGAGAAACACAGTCCACAACACAGCCTTATCCTTCTAGGCCCTGATGGCTCCTTCATCTTCTTCGAAGCTTAACAGGCTGAAACTGAGCTCATTTAGCTCTGAAACCTGCGCCATTGAGTCCAAAAGGCTGAGAACATACGAAATCAAAAAAAAATTCATTCCAAAAAGTTGAGTAATGAGAAAGTTATGACCAAAACAACTTTGCCCCAATTTCCTCCACTAAATGTGGGGCAACTGCCAGTTAACTCCACTAAAAGTGGAAGTCCACCTAAATTTGGGAGCGCCTCCAGAATCTCCGCCATATTAAACTCCACTTAACTGAAGCTTAACTAAATATTAAACTTTATATTAGGCTCCTTAAGCGCTCTTAACATTAAGCTCCCACACTGGTCATATGATGAGGTTCCATGGGAGGAGGGCTGGCCCCTCCGTGCTCCGCCGGACCCACTTTACTAAAAGTGCAATAACTTCTTCATACGGTGTCCATTTTTCGAACCGTTTGCGGCGCAAGAATCAGGAAGATGAGACCTATGTAACCATCTTGGTTTCAATCAATTTTGAGAACTTTCATTTTTGAGCTTTTTCCCAAGCTCAGATTTGAGCTCCTGATCACCTACCCAGACGCAAGATACTCCAATTAATTATGTTATTCCCGATGAAAATTTATTTTCCATCACCACCAAAGATCCTTGGTATGGTGACATTCTTACTTACTTGCGAACCCAAAAGTTTTCCCTTCATCTTGATCATGATTCTCACTGATGTATCTGACACCAAGCCTCTCGCTACCTTCCAATCGGTAATGACCTTTATCATCGCAGAGTAGATATTCTCCTTCTTCATTGCCTCACGCACGCTGAAGCCGAACAATTCCTCAATGCCTGTCATAGCGGCGCTTGCGGTGGCCACCTCTCTAGCCTCACCACTGTCCAAAAAATCATGCGCAATAGGTATTTTTGGCCTTCTCTCTTCAGTGATTGCATTGAAGCAGTCAAACACTATTCCAATTGCCAAAATTTTGCACTCAAGGCCCGAGCTCCTCCTGCCCCTCTCCATCCCGTCGTCACAGCTGGTCCTTTTTGTAAATGGGCCATTGACTTTATGGAATGTCGACCTCCATCTACTGGTAACCACAAATATATCATCGTAGCGGTTGACTATTTCACAAAATGGGCCGAAGCTATGCCAACATTAAACAATACAACAACCACTGTAGCCCTCTTTTCTTTAACCACGTCATTGCTCGATTCGAAGTCCCAAAACAGTTAGCTTCTGACCATGGTCGACATTTTGAAGATCATATTTGGCATGAGCTATCCTCCCTATTAGGTTTTGAGCACCAATATTCATCGTCCTATTACCCCCAAGGTAATGGCCAAGTTGAAGTGGTCAATAAAATTCTTAAGACCATGCTTCAACGAACGGTGAATAAGCACAAAACCAATTGGCATCTCATGCTCTTCCCTGATTTTTGGGCTTATCGTACTTCTATTAAAACTGCCACCGGTTTCACTCCTTTCCACCTTGTCTTTGGCGAGGAGGCAGTCTTACCAATCGATTGTGAAATCCCTTCCCTTCACTTAGCCGTCGAACTTCTCCCTAATACCCAACCTCTAGAACAACAACTTATCATGCTCGAGCGTGCCTCTGAAGACAGTCATGTTGCACTGCAAACCCTTGAAGTGACCAAAAAGTGCACCAAAGCTCAGTATGACCGAAAATTCCACCCTCGTACCTTTCATGAAGGTGACCTTGTTCTAGTATATGACCAGACTCACGATACCCTCGGTCATGGGAAGTTCGACTCATTATGGCGAGGTCCTTACATTATCAGTAACGACCTTGGTAAGGGGGCCTATCTTTTAGAGGACTTTGAAGACAACATCCTTCCTAATCCTCGTAATGCACTCTATCTTAAGAAATATTACCCTTAGCATTTTCCATTCAAAATGCATGTTTTATTTTCTTTTAGATAGCCAGCATTTGTTTGTTTCACATTTAGCTACTTCACCAAGACACTTGTTGTCCACGACACCTTACTTCACCTCTCCTCAACATCATATTTTCTCACTTACAACACATTTCATTGGGGGCACTACTTTCCCTCTATACTCATTCCTGTTTGTGGCAATTTCCGTCATGAGATACCATTTTGTACTCATGTTTTTTATGGTGTCCTTTGGATCATCTCCCAGTTCATTATCATCATCAGTGTCCATCTCTTAGTCACTCTACTATTTTCTCCCATGCCTTAGTTGAGATTCCTTTATTCCCTCACCTATGGCGGACCTACTTCTGTCAACATCAGCTCATTTCCTTCAGAAGCCAGGTCTAGGGGAAAATGTACCTTGGTTCAAGTTCTTTTCAACATGATCGTGATCTATACAATTGATATTCCAGTGATGCAACAATAGCTATTGGTGATTCCCGGGTGTGTGTGAGATGTCTCAACCCTCATGAGGGGGTGGCCCTGCAGGTAGCCCACCACATGCTCGGATGACTTCCTCATTTCAGCCCTTGATGCAACTCCTCCCATTTGATGATATTTGCCTCAGATTCTTACAGCGCCTCTTCGATTTGCATGTATTAGTCAAATTTTGCGAGCCCTTCCCCGTGTGTAGGGGGCATTTGGGCGTATTTGTATCTCATGTACCAAAAATCTCTTTGTATAAGTCCTGACGATTATTCCAGGCATAGCATGTATGTGGGATCCATCATTCTATCTTTCTGGATCTTATTTACACCAACATACTCTTCATGGTTCGGTCCCTTGTTTACTGGGCTTCCTATTATTTGTACTTTGTCTTGGCGGGCATAGGTATGCCTCCCCCGCCACCTTTAGCACAAGTACCACTTCATAAACTAGAGACTTGTTGCACCTATAAGTCTCATCTCCTCAGGGTCTAATCCTTTAGCACATTAGACTACCTTACATTCCTCTCTCTCACTTCCCTCTTGATGTCTACTGATTGAGTTCTTACAACGTACTTCGGTCATACAATTTGCTCCTAACACTCGTATGTTGGGGGGCAATCTGTTACACCATTTTTTTGGTCATCTAACCTATTATCATTAGATGAACCCAAGTACACCATGTAAGACCAATTTTACCCTAAGTAAAATTGCTTTCACCATATGAAATAACATTTGTTTATATTTCCCGGTCATATTTAACCCAAAAAAAGGAAATTAATTAAATAAATCATTATTTATTTGATTATTTCCTAGGAATAAGTTATTTAAATCATTATTTAAATAATATTCCTAGTTAAATTTGACTAAATCATTTTTAAATAATTAAATAAATCATTATTTATTTAATTATATTCCCACCATCTCCTAAAATAATAAATAAATAATTTATTTATTTATTGTTTATAAATAAAGGAATTGACCCAAGTCAAAAGACCTTTTCCCTCCAACAAATATAATAAAATATTCCTAAAGGGTGGTTCTAGAATTTGATTAATAATATTTTATTCATGCGCCCAGTTCTAGATAACCCTAATTTTGTTATAAATAGAAGGGTTTTCCCCATTCATTAGACACCTCCATTGCATTAGATCACTCTGAATCTACTCTTGGTCACCATTTTTCATTTTTGCCTTGTGAGCTCCCATTGAGTTCTATGTTCTTCTGGGTTTTTTACCACAATAAGAGAGAGGAATTTTAGATCTGAAATGTTGAGGACTTTCAAGAACCCATCCCATTGAGGAGAACCGGAAAACACCTTTCTTGTTTTCCTCTCAGGTGCCCCTTTTTAATATAATACAAAAATTCTTTCAAATACACTGTTATTGTCTTGTCTATTGGATGCATGGAGCCATATTTTACTTTATATGCTTAATGTCTTTTATGCTTAGATCTGGATTTGTGCAACATTATTTGGATCATCTAATTGCATATTCAAAGATGTTTTGCAGCCATAATTGATGTTAGGGCTATTTTTTATGCGTAGCTAAAGTGATATTTTACGACGAAAGATTCATACTAACACTAGGTGTTAATCTAATATAAAAATTCCTTATAAATATTTCCTTGTCCATTGGATATTTGGAGAAAACATTATTTCATTTTACTATTTATCTTCTTTATTTTCATAGATCTTGTTTTTTTTTGCATTTTTTTCGACTGTCTATTGCAGATATAAAGAAGCTAGACAACCATATTTGTTGTTATGGTTATTTTTCATGTGCAACACAAGCATAAAGTGATCTCTTTTTATACACTTGTGTTAAGAATTCATTCTAAGATATCCCACATATGATATTCCATCTAACATGTACCTTCATGAGGCCCAAAGTTCTTCCATTGTTCTTTAACCTGCTCGATTACTCGGTTATAGTGTATGAGCACCTTTCTATGCAATATAAATTGAGGTTTCGGCTGGAATTCTCCATATGTCTCCATTTTTAATAAATACATGTTAATCAAATGATCAAAATCTTTAACATACTTCTTAAATAATGATACATGGAAAACATCATGGAATTTCACTATTGGAGACACTGCAAGTCAATAGGCTACCAGTCCAATCCTTTTAAGAATATTGAAAAGTCCAAAAAACCAAAGTATCAGTCTGGCATATGATCCAATCTACAATAAGCTCTTCTTTGGCTTGACTTGTCAGTACACCTATTCACCAAACTCAAACTCCCTAAAAAAGTTGTTACGGTCTACATAGCTTTTCTTCCTGTCATGTGTTTCCTATAGATTCTTCTTGATTTCTTGCATTTCCTTATCCTTTTCTCCTAACATGTATGGTCCAATCAATACCCTCTTAACTGGATCACTCCAACTAATGTGATTATTACAACTCCTCCCATATAGTGGCTTAAAAAATCTCATCCTTAGTGACTCTCTGTAACCATTGTTGTAAGAAATCTCAAACAATGGAAGGTACTGCTCCCATCTCCTTTTTTATTGTATCACATGCATTGGCAACATGTCCTCCAATATCTTGTTAACCCTTTTTGTTTTTCCATATGTCTATAGATGATAAGTTGTATTGAAGGCCAATTGTATACCTAAACCTCCAAACAACTCCTTCCAAAAATTGGAAGTGAACTTTGCATCCCTTTCTGAAAAAATATTATGAGCACTAAGAAATATGACCACATCTCTCATGAACACCTGTGGCACATCCCAAGCTAAATATGTAGTCTTCACTGGAATGTAGTGTGATAACTTAGTCGACACCTCCAGGAAAACCATGATGAAATCATGTTGTCTAGATTTCCTCGCCAAACCTGTGATGAAATAAATGGAAATGACATCCCATTTCTATTTTGGAATCATAATCAGATGTAGTAATCCACCTGGATGTTTACACTTTGCCTTTACCCGCTAACGATAAAAAAATATAGCCACAAACACCACCACACTCTTCTTCAAAATTTAACCAATAGTAGAATTTATTTACTATTATC
This sequence comes from Pinus albicaulis, assembly GCA_034641835.2. Taxonomy (NCBI): domain Eukaryota; kingdom Viridiplantae; phylum Streptophyta; class Pinopsida; order Pinales; family Pinaceae; genus Pinus; species Pinus albicaulis. The sequence goes on along the minus strand of CM076578.1, from coordinate 409,042,262 downwards.
AATGTATTTTTCTATCATGGGTGACCTGAATAATATTTCACATGAAAATATCTCAAGATAATATTCTTGAGCTCATTAATGTCTAGCACATATATCATGTCCCTAAATCTGATCAAGCCATCTGCTGAGAGATGATAGTCCACATCTTGTGCACATGTACATGTACCTGTACCTATACCACTACCTATACATGTACCTCCATTTTTCTATAACCTGTGCATGAGCTGCATGTATCTTTTATCTTGCTGATCCGATTTTAAGATCTGATGTTGTAAGTTTGTCCCGTAAGAAATCATAACCACTATATTATTCACCTATATCCACTTTCTCAGAGCATATTCAACTCAATTTTATTTACCCTTGATGTACCTTATCTCAAATTAAAACTCACTCATCATGGCCAACCATCTAGCTTGTATGGCATTCAGATTTATATGGTCAAAAAAGTATCTCAACCCACTATGATCGCTCATCAGTACAAACCTCCTACCAAGAAGATAATTCCTCCACATATTCAATGCATGAATGATCGTCTCCAACTTAAGATCATGTGTCGGATAGTTCTTCTCATGCTCATTCACTATTTGTGATTCATAGCATATAGTTAGTCCTTCCTACATAAGAACTCTGCTAAGGGCTATCTTGTAAGCATCTGTACAAACTACAAATTCTTCGCCCGGATTTGCAATATTTAACACTACAATATTTTTGAACAACTGCTTCAAATGTTCAAAAATTTTTGCACATTCCTCTGTCCATTCAAATTTCTTACCTTTCCTCTGTAGGCACGTAATAGGATATCTAATTCGGGAGAAGTTCCTAATGAACCTCCTATAATATCCTGCTAACCCCATAAATGAACTTACCTCATCCATCTTTCTAGGAGTCTCCCACTCCATGATAACTCTTATCTTCTCTAGATCCTCTGATATTCCCTCCTTGAATGCCACATGCCCTAAGTAATGTACCTTTTTATGAAAGAAACTACATTTATTTAGCTTAAGATACAACTCATTCTCTCTCAACAATTTCAACATTGCTGCTAAATGATCGACATGCTCTTCCTCATTCTCACAATATATCAAGATGTCATCAATGAACATAATAAAAAATATGTCCATATACGAAAAAAACACAGTATTCATCAAGAAAATAAAGGTATATAGAGAATTATTCAAACCAAATGGAACTACAACAAACTCATAATTCCCATAGGTAGTCCAGAAAGATGTCTTATAGATGTCCTATTCTTTAATGCATACCGTATAGTACTTGGATGTCCAATTAATATTTGAGAACACTTATTCTCCCTTTTGATTATGCAATAAGTCATCAATCCTCGACAACAGATACTTGTTCTTGATGGTCACCTTGTTCAAATTCCTCTAATCAATGCACAACTCGAGAGTACCATCCTTCTTCACAAATAATAGCAGTGAACCCCACAGTGAAACACTTGGCCTAGTGTATCCCTTGTTAAGCATTTCCTTCAACTGAAAATTTATCTCTACAAACTCTGGAGTGTTCATCTTGTACGTTTCCTTTGATGTTGGTGTTCCCACTCGTACAAACTCAGTGGAGAGGTCGAGTTCTCTGTGAGCGGTAACTCTGAGATCTATGTTGGAAACACATCCCAAAACTACTATAAGATCGGGTACCTACTCAATATATCCACATACTCATCCTCCTTACCTTTATCCCTAGAAATGAGCACTGCAAATAAACACACCCTTTTCTACGACTGCACTTTGTCTACATAGTTGTGACCATCCTAACTGATGTTACTTTCTTCTTACCCTGTAATATTTTTTTTTCTTCATTGTCATCCAAGCACTGAATGGATTTGTCATAATATTCCACCTTAGTCCTATGGATATATACCCATTCCATACCCAAAAGCATATGATATCACCCCAATGATAATAAATTCGAAAGCATTTACGTAGGCATACCATTCAACTCAAGTGCACAAGATATTACCGAATGATGAAATCTTGTCTTCGTACCTGTATCCAACTTCACTAATCAAGATTATGCATGCACTTATTTATTCAAACTACACTTATCCACCATGTTAGGGTTCACATAACTAAAATTAGATCCAAGGTCAATAAAAATATAAACAATTTGATGAAAAATATTATCGTCCATCTCTATGATAGATGCTGAATGATCTGTCTACTTGCTATCAAGGTCTACATAGATACGAGAAATGCTCTCCCCAACATCTCCAACAGTTCGTCCCTCCTATTGACTATATATATATATATATATATATATATATATATATATATATATCTGAGGCTTACAATCCTGATTTTGTGGAAAATTCCTTTTAAGATGCTCCTTTAGATATGTTCAACACTCTAATTGTCCTATACCATCACCTCTATCATGTTATTGTGACATGTGTTCTTTTCTAGTTGCATTGAACTTATTATGTGGTGCAACATTCTCTTTCCCTTCTATATTCTGAGGTCTTATTCTTTTCGAATGCCATTTACCTTTACCTTTATATTTACCTTTCTATCCTTGCTCAAAATCATTCTTATGCTTTTACTTCTCATAACATTGCTTCAGTTTGCCAATAACTTCCTCAAGTGACCAAGGCTTACCATACTCAATATGATCTCTAAATGCAAATGGAAATCCACAGGAAAATTTGTAAACTTTAGCCTTTTCATATTTATGGTATGGTACATCCCTCAAAAGATCCAAGAACTTGGTCATATACACCTTATCTTTCATATATTCCATTTTAAGCTCATATAATTCCCTGGCTTTGTTGTCATAGTACCTTCCTAAAAAGTACTTCTTTCTAAAGAGTATTTTGAATTCATGAAAACTCAACTTCTCTATTGTGATGTTAAAAGAACTTCTTCATGAAAATTAACCAAGACTTTACATCCTCAGGCTTCTTCAAATCTACATCAAAGGTAGGTTGCTTAGCTTTCTTAAACTCATCCGGCAAGTATCCCCTATCAGTCCTCATGTAAGGGTGATAACGATGAAGATCATAGTGTGTGTCTGAACCAGAACTAAAATAGTGTATGTTTCTACCACCTCTCCTATCTAGAGTATCCAATAATTTTCCATAATTGATTGTGTCATCTCTATATGGCCTTTGACCACCATGAGACCTACTACCATATACCCCACTAGTCCCATCTTTCTATCCATAGTTGATATGGAGTGGTTCGTGTCTCTAGAATTCTAACAAACTCTAATTAATTATTTCATTGGCTTCTACTTGTTTCTCTTGTGTGTGCATTATTCTGTAATTATATTCTTTGAAACTGCTTATTTCTTCCTTCAAACTCCTCAATGTGTTTGGTAAGTCATAAGAGTGTCCAACACCATGTCGATCAGATGATTCATAGGGAGAATATTTGTAGTCTATCGTATTTCTAGTCCTTGATCTCATCTTGCAAGGCATACTATGTAAGCTAAACCAAATCATAAACAAACCAACGTACCTTAGTATAATTATAGGAGGATATCTGGTTTGCAAGGCCGATTAGATTATAATATATATATATATATATATATATAATCAACTCAGCATGTAATATTCATTTCAACGATTATCAAGTTACCATAGATGATGCCACAACCATAACACCAACTAGACATAATGCATGCATAACAACATATGTATTACATGCACATATACACATTACATACAAACATTTACATGCATAACCAGTACATAACTAACATACATTCACAACAATTAAATTCAATAATGACATCATCAACTTTCACATGGTGACATGACTAAAAACATAACCAACACCATGCATACAGAACCTATACATATATCACAAGCATAGGAACATATATGCAACTGACATGAACGCATGACCAACACACCACCCATCCAATCCAATGGGTGAACCATGATATGATACTACTGTGTAACACCCTCCTCCCACATCGACCCAAGTAACCATCCAAATGAGGTAAACATGTGACAAGAGGCTACTATGATCTGATTTAACTCCCCATGTATAGGTAAGGAATTGGAACTGACACAAAGAAACCAATCTGACCTTGAACACATACTTTATAGCCCCCAAGAGCTAACCCACCCTTTGATATGACCAACCCTTGAGGGAAATTAAAATTTCAAGAAATTAAACCCCCAATTTCTCCCTTGGCAATGCTTCCATGTGTCTAATATCCCTAGGTGCTCCCATGAGCCTACCTGAGTGCGACTGTAGAATTTTTCACAAGCATTATACTAACGATTTTGATATTCAAGGCTAATTTCCATGGCTAGGACAGAGTCACTACCCAGAACTCACTTAAAACTATAGAAATGAAAAGTAACATAGAAACAATGATCCAAGTGAAAATAATTGAACAAAGACTTGAATGGACCCCTACTATCCATGGCAGGAATTACATCAATTATATCACAAGTATGCATTCTACAGGCCATAATAACAGATCTGAACATAAGGGTCTCATACTTATTTGAGAATCACGAAGAGGAATTAATGTCTTATCACATTAGTTGCATTATCATCTATTAGGTCAATAGTTGATTGTTAATTCATTTATAAATTAAAACATGATGAGATCCATACATCATTACTGTCATAAAACATACTCATAAACAACATATAAACAACAAAAATAATAAGGATATAATAATCATAAATTCCACATATGAACTAGTACATTTTCACATAAGACACCAACAAAGTAACTCTTATTAATGAATGAAAAATCCAACCACGTTGGGGATCTCCATGTTCCACCACACCATAGTTTGGCTAAACCAAATATCTCTTCAACCAATCACCCTCATGGCATATTCCAAGTATCAATGTGGGACTCAAAACCAAACAAATCAACTAGGGCTTCCCGAGGATAAACCACCTCACCCTCATCAATATATCCAATATTTACCTCAATCCTCACCAGATCAGTAGGCCATAAACAAGCACATATGCCACTATATTTCTTCATCTACATCATGAGGAGTTTTCCTATCTCCTAGTCTCTAGGGCATAATTGAGACACTACCCTCCAAAGTTTACCATACTCTTAGGCCTGATCAAGGGAAACCACCTCTAGGCTTTACCGTATATCCTTCCATTCACGGGTTGAGGAATCCTAGCTCCACTGAGGCACACAATACATGGTTTTATTGCAACCCATGGTATGGTTTAGGGGTTAATAGCATTGTGGGTTTACTGCAATCAATTGTATGCTTTACAGTTACTAGGCCATGTGTTATTTCATTCCTCTATCCACCTCGCTCAATTTCAATTCCATCAAACAATCCATTTCAACTGAAACATGAGAACCCCATCACACCATTTTTATCTAGAAATACAAAGGAAAGGCTAAAGAGCACTATCATACCTATCAAAACCCATGTCAATGAAAAGAATATAACCAAGAACACACATGCATAACCATGCATGCCAATTCTACAAAGGAAATAACACGTGAAAATCGATACCTTGAGGTAAACCCGATGTAGCTGCCTGATCCTTCTCTTCCTTGCTTGATCTTTGCTACCTCTTTGTATTATTTTCCTTTCTTGATCCAATGCCTACATGCTCCAATAAATCAATAAGTCCCCAAAAGTGTGATAGAGAGAGAGAAAAGGGGGAGAGAGCTCCAAAACAGAACTGAACAAAGGGTACCCACTGATCCTCAAAAGCCTTTATATTAATGAGGCCTCTATTTCTTCATTTTCCACTAGTTTCCTTCATTTTCCTCCTTCATTAGTTTCACCTTCCTTTTCTCCTAATTTCCATTATCTTCATTAAAAAATTGCAAAAAATTGCCATTTTCCTACAAAGCCTTTGTCATTTCCTTTTCAAATTTCCTTACCTAAAATAATTGAAATGAACACCCACACTAGGATGTTTTTCCAAAAATTCATCTTGGAAAAAGTTCCCCATAAAAATGGTTATTATTTTTCCTTTATTAACTTTTTTTACATGGAATTTTCACCAAAGCTGTTACATGATGTCTTCTTTATTTGAATAGCATTTGGACAACCATTTTTTCAATTTCACCTGGATTCCAAGAAGAACTCAAATTTTCACTTGTTTCACTCAAATTAATACATAAATTAGTAGGAGTCCATTTGAAACCCATGACATTTTTCGTTCTTATTTTTTCAAAAATACGTTTTAAAAAATATGTAGATCTCAAAATATAGGACATTCAAACTAAACAAAAATAATTCAAAAGTAATTAAATCAAGGGATAGGGAAAATAAATAGGAATCAATAGAAAATTATTCATAAATTAATCCAACGAAATAATATAGAAACGAGGAAGAGAACATGCTCACTAATGATTTTTCATGAGTAGAGTTGTCAATTTTGTTATCTCTCAATATCTTTAAAAGTTTAGGATCTATTTCTCCATGGATAGTCTCACCAAATCCATTAGATAGTGTGTAGTGGAAATCAAGTGAAATTATCTAAATCTAGTACATCAACAACGTTTCATTCCATAGAGAGAGGTGAAAAGGATCATATTTATATATCTCCACACTAAAAACTATAACAACTTTCAAATCAAACTCATGCATAAGAGAACATAAAATATGAAGAGAAATAAACTTTTTTCATTCATAAGTTAAAAAGTACAATATATTTTCTACCATAATTGCAATAAAAGTACAATATATTTTCTACCATAATTGCAATAAAAGTACAATATATTTTCTACCATAATTGCAATAAAAATTTATGGTGTTGGTGTTGTATAAGGGGTAAGTGCTTTTCGCTTATAAGTATGCATTGAAAACACTCTAAACACTTTAATTAATGTACTATTTACACATTAAAACTCTCATATACATTCTTTTTATTACAAATATAATTTTCTTAAACTTGATTTTTGTTTGGTAGATTTATTTGTCAACTGGTTTCTTTGGTATGTCAACTGGTTTAGTTGATTAGTGAAATACCTAAAATAATTTACAGATTAGTTGTTACGGATATTATACCTTCATATGCGGGATAGAAACACGTAAGAGATACGAATATTTAGAGGGGTTTGAGAAAATGCATCAATGATTTGGTTTTGCTTCGTAGTGGTAATGTGACTAGACAAGCACAAGATATATAAATAGAAAGACTATAATTCATGAATTAGGTGTAGGAGTGCATTAGGGCTAAGGATGTAATCAACTAACGATATATTCAACGCTGAATTTTGAGAGTTTTTAGGCTAATATTTTATGGCAATGTCACTAGTATTTCATGGTAATGTGTAATGTGACAAGAGAAGCACATAGATACAAATGAAACCACTTTGAATCATGTCCTAGATGTAAGAGTGCAATAGGGTTATGGATGTGTTAAATGCAAAATTTGGAACACGCATGCCAGAGCTGCGTCAAATTAAGTATCGCTGTTAGAGATAGCTATCGTTTACCTGTAGTTACTAAAATTAGACAAATCAAATTCAACCTCGGGCTCGTTGGTCAACGTAACAAGCCCCGGTTAACACGCCCTTGCAAAATCTTTTTTTGGAACGTCATGTCCCTCAACAGTTCTATGGAGCTTTCGGTATGAAATAAGGTCAATGTATGGATCGAATCGATTTCAAATTTAGATTTATGGTTTAATTTCACGATGCTTAAGTGAGGTTTAGACGCTTGTCTGCTTTTTTTTCTACGTCAATAAGTTTTCAAGCAGTGTGACTAAATATTGTCGGCAAGATAGATGGGAGAGTCGGATCTTGGAAAAGCCAGTTATAAAAGATATTTTGATATAAAGCTCGACAAACCTATACCACACTTTTCCATATATTACAATGTGATGCCATATAGCTCAAAACATAGAAATATAAAATAAAGCAAAGAAAGTTGAAAAAACCAAAACACATTGTCGATGTTAATGATGGTGGGAAAAAAGTATTCAGCATTGACACATAAAGTGGCTAAATTAACGCACTTTCATGCTGTGCTGAAAATTTTGTTAATTTTTTTGACCAGAAAACCTAACTCTTCAAGTGGATTTACGTCAATGGTGGACAATGTTTCTAATAAAACATATGTGCTGAATTAAAAATAAAAACAAACTAACTAAATATGACACTGAATAAAAACGTTAAATGCCTATTTTTCCAACATAAAGTACTCCAGAAGAACTGAGAAAACTAGTCAAAATTAAAATTAACCTAACCATAAGCAATTAACTATATTACACCACAACTCCATTAACCAAAAAGAAGCATTCATAGATTCGAGCAAAAGAGTAAAACCTAACAATAAGCAATTAACTATATTATACCCCAACTCCATTAAACAGAAAGAAGCATTTATACAGGGTTTCACCCTAATTAAAATATTGAAGACACCCGAATTCTGTATCTGTAAAGCACGAGTGCGTTGCGCACATTCACTCTACGAGAAGTCAAGGAAGCGTTTCTCCTCAAACTGAAAGCCAAAGGCAACAACTTTTAAAGCCAAAGCCAGCCCATAGCCTGTTCGATATACTACCAAAGTCCCACATTGACTAGAGGTGGGGAGGATCATGGGTATATAAGGATGGACAAATATCTCCATTGGTATGAGGCCTTTTGGGGTAAAGCCCATAAGCAAAGCCATGAGGACTTAAGCTCAAAGTGGACAATATCATACCATTGTGGAGATATGTGGTGTCCAGAATCCTTACAAGTGGTATCGGAGCCATGCCCCGAAGTTAGTGAAGTGGATGAATCCTCGAATGCCGAACAAAGGTGGTGGGCCCCGTAAATATCACGATGGGATCCATGGATGAGCTCGGTTAGACAGGCGGTATGCTCCGGATTCTTCATGGACGTGTCCTGGTCCCAACACGTGGTGCTCCATGTAAGGCGTGTGCTTCCAACGCATTGGAGCGGAGAGCCTTGGTTGGTAGAGGCAGGTGGTGCTCCATGTAAGGCGTGTGCTTCCAACGCATTGGAGCGGAGAGCCCTGGTTGGTAGAGAGTGGATGGATGGATAATCGTTCGAGGGGAGGATTGTTGGATATACGACCAAAGTCCCACATTGACTAGAGGTGGGGAGGATCATGGGTATATAAGGATGGACAAATATCTCCATTGGTATGAGGCCTTTTGGGGTAAAGCCCATAAGCAAAGCCATGAGGGCTTAGGCTCAAAGTGGACAATATCATACCATTGTGGAGATATGTGGTGTCCAGAATCCTTACATAGCCAACCACCTTTAAAGCCAAAGGCAACCACTTCTAAAGAAAAATAACAACATAAAAAAGGTTTCGATTTGCATGCTTGTGCATCTATCTACCTCTAGACTGGTTATGTGGTTCGAATATTCGAATGTGGTTCGAATATTGTATTCATGGCTCGCTGAATCTTTCTGTCAAACTTATCCTTTCTTGCAATTTTTTCTTTATGAAAGGTTTTAATTGCAACCCATTCTACTAACAGGCATTATAGGTGAATTACAACAGAACTTATAGAGATAACTACATTTCTTCGAAATCTCTTGAAAGGTGCAGAATACCCTTGTCTATATTTCAGAGAAAAAAGCTAGAATTCATAATATATTTTATATATTTATCGGCATTGATGGCTCAGTAGTGCAACATTTGAAATACAAATATCAGACATAACCAAACAATTAACACAAGAAGGAATGGAAGAGAACGGCTATTTTGAATGCTCAGTTTTAAATTAATATTTAGCACTGATTATCCGACTCACAGTAAGATAAAAAATTACGAAATTTCGATAGATCTGGAGATACCAATATCACACACGAGGTTTGCTGCAAAATTCTGAGACATGAATATAGAGAAGAATGCCTGGCCTTACCTGGATGCCTGCTACCTACTTGTCTATTGTTTATCGCCTATGGATCTGTAAATAATCGAAGCCTAAGCTCCATAAGTTTGTATTTAGAGAGCAGAAAGGCAAAAGGAATAAATGGAAGGGAAGGCCACCGAGACAGTCGGTTCACCGCCGATCCAGGCAAAAAACACCCGTTGAGAAAACGCCGAACATCTGTAGTCATGACTAGCCGGTTGCATCCGAATGGAGAATAGTGCACGGGAACCGATGGGAGAGCTGCTAATTCCGTTCATTTCTAATGATTCGACCCACTGTTTGCTCCATGAAAATTCCTTGGAAGAAACCTCTGAATCGCCTTGATCGAAAGCCCAACGATACAATAATTCGAACTCTGTTTCGATGCTGAGAGTTTGCAAGAAACCTCTGAATCGCCTTGAACGAAACCCCAGCGATACAACAATTCGCACTCCTTTTTCGATGCTGCTCTAAGCAGAAGGATGGGAAACGCTTGCGATGATGTTTGATTTATTGTATAGCATCCAAGCTCTCCGGTCTCTACATATCTTAAATAATGAGTCCACCGAAGAACAGGGAGGTCTAACCCTAAACTGAAACCCTAAGCCTGTTAGGGCGGGCGATACACTTCAAGCTGCGGGTTCCCGAGGTCGAGTGAAGGGGCCTGACAAACAAACGAAATGCAGCGAGGATAGCACTGAGTTATTCCAACGGGAAGCCGTAAACCTTCCACGCGTATATACACATTATGTATCCATCCATTCAAGGAGAGAAACAAAAGGTGGAAAAAGACAGATCCATGAGAAACGCCCAGCGAGCAGATCCATAAAAACGGGTAACCCTTTAGCGCGTCTCTAGTAGACTCGCACATCTATTCAACGCCATAGTTGTCTACCACTGTCCAATAAGAACAACAATGTACGTGCGGCATAAAATTGAGGACATGACATGAAGCTTACTCATTTCGATTCTGTTCATTCCCTTACTAAATATACGCGTTTTCCGGTTGGAGAAGCAAACGGGCGTTGGACTTTTGACAATGACTTTTCAACGCAACTTTCTTAGTAAATTCGGCAGAAATTTAGTAAATTTAAGGTTTAGTTATTCGGTAGAGCTTTATATGTGGGTTGGACTCCAAATGTCGGCAGAAATTTAGGTAATTTAAGGTTTATTTCCGTAAAGCTTTATATGTTGGAAGGACTCCAAATGTCAAGTTTGTAAAGGAATTTGTTTTGCAATATTATAAGAATTTATTTTAATCCCGATGCACGTCACAGTTCATATTACATAATAATGATATTTATATTAGACTTTCTCAGTTTCTCATTGCAATTTGGTCTTCTTTTTTTTTTTTTTTTTAAAAGACCAAATTTGGAATGTTCCAATTTAATGGTAAAGATGGGTTCAATATTTTTATGAATTATGTAGAAAATTTAAAATTCTGAAATTTGACAGTTATAACTTGAATTTCCAAAAACATTTGTTTTTCAAAGCTATTATTTTATATTATATCTAATTTAGATTCATCTAACTCTTGGTCTAGGGAGGGATCAAATTTCTTTGGTACAAATATCTTTGTTTTAGTTTATAACTTCAAAAAAGTGATTAATTTTATTTTTATTTTTTCCTTGTATTTTTTTTAATTGAATTTGACCTAATCAAAATGTTTTAATTAATAATTATAATTATTTTTAAAAATTTATTTTCAAAATTGTTTGTCATAATGTACAAGTAATTTCTTTATAAAACTGTGATTAGGAGGGAAAACTTCACAAGTTTGAGGTGAACACTTCACCTATCCTTAATGACAAAAATAAATAAACAAAAGTGAAGAGTAAAGAATATAACCAATAAATACAACAAACATTATAAATTTTAATGAAATTAATAAAAAATAAATAAAAATAAAAAATAATATGTATAAAAAAAAAAGAAATAACTAACCAAAAATATCAAAATTAAATAAAGTGATTCTAAATATTAATTTAATATTATCATTGTATTTATATTTAATATTATTATTGTATTCAAAACTTAGCAATAATCCCAAACTTCTCATATGAAAAGATGATAAGAATAACACCACGATTATAATAAATAAATAATAAATTAAACTTTGAATACAATAATAATACTAAATATGAATATAATAATACTATTATTAAAGTAACATTTATAATTATTTTTGTTAATTAGAAGATTTTTGTTCCTCAACATTTAGATCTTTCATTGTTCACTTATATTTATCGTTTCTAGTAGTTCATGATGGGTGAAGTTTTTAAATTTTGGATATTTTACTTTTTATTCAATTATAATAATTATTGAATTTTATTTTATTTTATTGTATTCTTATTTTTTATATAATTTGACTAAATCAAAATGTTTAATTTGCTTAATATTCTATTACATAATAAAATAACTTGAGGTCCTTTCAATCTAACAATTTATTTAAATTTTAATTATAAATTTTCCAGGAAATCACATAAGATATTTTGGAACCGACGCTTTTCGAACTACTAACTGTAGTTCATTATCAGGGTAATGAAAATTGGTTGATCTAACTTACATATTTAAACCATGAAGTGAGAAGCAACGGTCAAAACTCCAAAGAGTTAAAAACAGTCAAAAATTATAAAATAATAAAAAATATAACTAACCATCCTTAAAATTAAAAAAGGACAAAAATAAAACTAAAAATAAAACCATGAATAGTAAAAAATATATTCAAGTCAAAGTCATAAATTATAAATAAATTATAAATAAATAAAATAATAGAATAAAATCAATAAATAAAATTAAAAGATAAATATATAAAAGAATAAAATTAGAAACAAAAATTTTAAAATACAACAAAATTAAAAATAAACTATTTGTATTTTATTTTGTTTATTTTATTTTGTTTATTTTGTTTAAATTTTGGTCTATGTATGTTAATTTATTTATTAAAATAAAATACAAATAATCTATTTTTATTTTTATTTTATGTTATTTTAATTTAATTTTTTTAAAATGTTTTTATTCATCCGTGTATTTATTTAATTATTTATTTTATTTTATTTTATTATTTTATTTATTTATAAATTATTTAGTTTTAGCTTTTGACTTTGACTCGAATTCTATGGTTTTTATTTTACCTTTTATTGGGTCTTTTAATTAGTTTTATTTTTATTGTTATGATTTTTTTTTTTGGTGTATTTTATTTATATTTTGGTCTATGTATGTTGAAATACAAATAGTTTATTTTTATTTTTGTTGTATATTAAAATTTTTGTTTCTAATTTTATTCTTTCATATATTTATTTATTTATTTTATTTATTGATTTTATTCTATTATTTTATTTATTTATAATTTATGAATTTGACTTGAATATATTTTTACTATTGATGGTTTTATTTTTAGTTTTATTTTTGACCACTTTTAATTTTAAGGATGGTTAGTTATATTTTTTATTATTTTATAATTTTTGACCGTTTTTAACTTTTTGACCATTGCTTCTCACTTCATGGTTTAAATATGTAAGTTAGATCGGCCAATCTTCAGTATCTTGATGATGAACTACAGTTAGTAGTTCGAAACGCGTCAATTCTAAAATATGTTATGTGATTTCTCAGAAGATTTATAATTAAAATGTTATGGATCAGAGAAGCTTGCACTCTCAATTTATTTAAATTATAATTTATACTATAGCAATTTTATGCTAATAGGTTTTTCAGGAGCAATAATTTTATTATATCACCTAAAAGGGAGTCTATAGTTTATATTTCAATTAGTGTTTTGGTGAATTTAATATTCTTGATTTAATATAAATTTGAAGAAAATTTGTGTGTTTTTTTTTTTTAATCACAGGTAGAGTTTGGGACATACTAAAATTTTACTTATCTTTAAAAAACTAAATTTATTTTATTTTTATTAAATTAATTTTTATTTAAATAATTATATAAATTTTTTTAATTAATTAATTGTTTATATATATAGTAAAATTACCAATTAGATGAGACTCATACTAGTGTGATATGTGGTTGATTCTCACAACTATCACTATAACCCATAGATGAAAAATTTCATCTCCACAGAATTGATTATGAGATCTACTGCTATTGTCTCTAGGTGAACCGATCTTCCCCCAAAACTTGGTCCACAAATAAACATAGCAAATTTGAACCTAGAATTAGTCTCATACTAGCATGATATGGGGTCAATTCTGACAACTACCACTATAGCCCCTAAGTGAATCACGACGCGCCCCCACGTGGTTTATTATGATTGATACTTGCTGGACAACTGGCATTGTGTAATGTTCCTAAATTGTTGCTTTCTAAAATAGGCAGTCAAAGACTTTATGGGCCAAAGTGGACCCCAAAGAACATATATATGGTGGATATATTTTAAATTAATAAAATAAAATAGAAATTAATGTGCAATGACTAGATTGAGATTTGAGATCTGGAAATCCAATCCACGAGGATGGATAAGGTTGCAAGACTTTCCCAAACTTCCAGAAAATCCTTGGAAGGAATAAAGAAAGATACTAAAAATTAGATTTGGAGATAAATATTTAATTTCCTCAATAAAGAAGAAATTATTGGGAAGAGGTGTAATAAAGCTGGAAAGTAGAAAAGGCTAGCTTTAAAAGTATCTTTGTGGAAGAAACAAAGGGAAAGCCTAAGCAAACAAGAATACTGCATCCTAAATTGACTAGACGTAGTTAAGGGAAACAGCCTGGGAAAAGCATGCTCATATAAGAAAATTCAAGATAGACAAGGGGTTTTCTATCACTGGAGAAAATGATCTATGCTCATGGGTGAGCTACGAAGAAAGAGCTATACAGTTGGGAGGCAACTAGTCAAACCTAAGTGGTATGCACCATTAAATTAAATTGTTTTTTAATTATATTACGAATCTGTTAGGAGTTATTAAAAGATCAAGTAGTTGAATTTGAATGAATTCTTGTATATGATTTTGATTTTATACTATTGAATTCAGATAAGTTAGATTTATAAAATTTGTAGTCGGTACATTGAACATAAATAACTATAAGGTAAATAGTTATTTTGCATGGTCCTACAGACATATACTATAGAGGACCAACTCTTAGAATGTCTAAAACCCAGTATTGGGTTTAGATCCGAGGCTAGGTACCGTATAGTAAACAGAAATTTCCCTAAATTAATTCTTTTAATATTCTGTTATCATATTGTACAGTTCATTGAGAATAATGAATTCTAACCAGAAATTAATATACATAAATGATAAATGTGGATACCATATAGCAGGAGCTATGATGTAATACATATATTAATATTTCCTATACTGTTTAGAAAAAGATAAGCCCAAACTGTACTTAAATATACAGAGGACATATACATGTATATATTTGAATGGTATTATTTACTAATTGCTAAAAGTAAAAGAATGGTTGGAAATAGCCCATTCTGGCAATTAGTATGCCCATGGAAAGAAAAAAACATGTCATATAGATTTCAGTAATTTCAAGTAAAGAATTTCTAAGAAAATCAAGGTAGGACAACAAGAGTTATGTACTGTCAAAATATTGTTATCATCTGCCGATTTTATATAAAAAAGAAAGTCTTTTCATTTACATGCAATTATAAACGAGGTTTACAGTCTACTTTAAGAGAAAACAGAAATAACATTACATTTGAGAGGAAGGAATGTATACTACAATGACATAAACATTTCTAATAAAATAACCCACATGGTATCTTCTGACAAAAGTGTTGACAATTGTAAAAGGGATTACAATTGAAAATAAAAAAATAAATGCAATGGTAAAAAAACAATATGTTCTGTTATCAATTATGAAATAGATCTACACAGGACTCTCTGGCCTTTTATAAAAGGGAAAAATTTACAACTCTCGAGGAAAACCTATTGATTGAATACATTTGGAAAAACCATGATGAGCTGGATTAACCTATGAACATACAAAAATCCAAGTATTATGATCAATAATTTAGGTATAGAGGACGTATGTTAAGAGCAAAAGCATACGACTTTTAATCATACTTGCGTATGACAAAAAGGGAAAGTAATATCTAGAAATAGTATCTAAACTTTAAAACTACAAAAGAACTTAAAGTACAAAGTTTAAATACTCGTAGGAAATAATAGTAATGTGGAAAATCACTAGTCAATTGTATATTTGATGGAAAATTTGTATTATTCATACATTGTGAAATTATGAAATTATTCAACTCTTTACTAGAAAAAAGCAAGGGCATTAAATGAGAAGATGGGATTGAACAAGTAAATAGAAAGACATGAACAAGAAAGGTCGTGTAAAATACCTGTAAATAAGACTCATATTTGATGAGTCAAAAATGAGATTCTACATCAAAATCTTGGTAAAATGGAACAACAGTAAAAATTTTAATTAGTCCAAGAAATTCACGAAGAAGGAATGACGCTACTTATTTTATGAAATAATTTCAAGAGGGAAACTACCATAGTGACAGAAATGCGATAAGTAAAATATTTTAATCATATTTTTAATACATACTATTAAAATGAACCCTGCATATGGGAAATTGATGGTTCATTAACTTACCAATTGGGTGGCCTACAGGCATAGGAGTCGGCAGGGAGCTAATTTTTTTTTTTTTGTGTTTCAAAATAACACTATGAGAGGATATTTAACAATTTGAGAGGATATTTGATATGCTACGACAAGTAGCATATCAGTGATATATTTAAGACTGCAAACCGAGTTTAACCAATAAAACTATAAAGATAGAATTGAAGTACAAAGAAAAATTCAAGTTCTTAGTACGGGGTCAGATAAACTAAGACATTGTGCCATTATATTCAGTTGAGACGTTGTGTCATTTAATTCCAAGTTGAATTACCGTTAATGAAAAAGAGAAAACAAGTTCACTCTGAGAGAAGTTTCAAAATGATACTATAAAATTGTTATAACTCTGTGGTTCTATGATAAACTAGACAAGGGCAAAGAGCTAACTATGTCTCCAATGTATTTCCGCAAAATGCATAGTACATTAATAACAGAGTAACACAAAATATATATATACTCATTTCATCATAGTGCAAATCCCTTCGCGGAATAGATAGGACATGGTTAAATCTAGTCATATGGGAGTATTAGGAAGTAGACTTACTCAATACGAGAAAAATCAAGGCTCCTTTACGAACTAGAGAACTTGCCCTTGCATATAAACCGAAACATAAGTGTTAATACAACACCAACATGAATAGTATAAATATTTTCTGTGAAGGAAAATAAAATTAAAGCAAAAGAATGTGTTGAAGGAAGTTAAATAAAAAACCTATAAATAAATGGCAAAGCGGATTTGAGGTGCAGAACGTTGTTACAAAAATGACTAGAGAAGGCGGCTACATCTTTATTTGGAGCAGAGGCAAGATGTATAACCCTATCTGGAGCTGGGCATTAAAATGAAAATACAGTAACTGAAAACAAAAGTAGTGATACACTTTGAAACCCTAAAACTCAACCAGCGTTCTTCCATCATCCACGTGATAGGAGATATAGGGTTGTTCCTCGGATTTCCACATTGGTATTTGGAGGGAAACACCATGTGAATTAGTACGTGTAAAAATGAATGCGTTTGCATTCCAATTCATGTAGAGACAAACTTGTTCACAATTTTCGATGGAATAGACCCAAGTAATTAAAAGCAAATAGATAACGTACAATACTTGGGGAATTAAATAATATAAACTCTAACAATGGTAATAAAAGTAATCTCAGTCGACGGGTAAATCCAATCTTATTGATATCTCCCATTAACATATGTATCGACAAGTGGAAGATGGTGGTCCACAGTTGAGAATTATCACATGTAAGTGGATTGGACAATTAATTTGGACGGATACATAATTTTGAAATAATAACTATGTATATATAGGTATTTAAAACTTTATAAGTATGGTTAAAATTTATATGCGTATGAATACTATGTTCGTAGGAAGGAGCCTAAGAATAAGTTATAAATACTATGAAGATATTAATACCAATTCTTAAATAAGAATGTGATGTGGCATGAAATATATATTTAATGTTATTAGTCTATTTCTATGAAGTTAAAAAGGTAAAATCATAACTACTGTTACACAACTAAAGTAAACCTAAGTAGGTTGGTCAACTAGAGAAAGTATAATGGTTAAAGTGGAAGTGTTATCTATAACAAATTATGTTATAATATGTGTGAGAGTGAATAATTTATACATGGTAATGAATTAAGTTAAAAACATTTAGACCTCTATCACAATGGTAAAAAGAATTTGGAATTTTGTATATGGAAGTAATTATTATAAGGAATTGGGTTGTGGAGAGAAGTTCATGTTTATATTTGGCATGCAATGCAAAGACCCTTTTTCGTATAGTAGGAAATAAATAAAAGGTCCCAGAAACTTTATCTCCATAAATGGACAAAGGCAAAGATACCACTATAATCCCCAGTATTAAAGGAAATAAAATGCAGGAGGACATTATCAATAAAATATTTTAGGTTGCATTAATATATAGTTTAAAACCTTATCATAATTTTATATGCCATGTAAATAAATAAAGTTAAGCATTCAATTATACCCATTATATAAGAGAATTATTAAATTTCAATCGAGTTTGACTTTATGCAGGCATGTGGGAGTAATATGATTAAAAAGATATAGAGTAGAATATAGAGTGGAAAATATTAATTTAAAGATTATTCCAACAATGGATGGGTTGGATATAATTATCCATGATTATATATATATATATAATCATTTTAATGGGAGAGATTAAACGTCAGGTGGTAAGAGTTGTCTAGAATCCCTATTTCCATAAATGGAAAAAAAGAGGTATGCTTAAGAATACTAGATCCATATGAATTAAGGAGAAGAAATCTCCTATTAGATGATAGTTATAACTAAAGATGAAATATTATCTTATCATTAAATCAACATATTAAAGTAAACAAAGTTATGCGTGATAGAAAAATGTCAAAAAGACATTGAATTATAGTAATAAGTTAGATATATTAATATAAATAGAAAAAAAATTGCAAAATGAGAGGTGTTACAAATGGTATTAAAGCCATGTTAAAACACTGGGAAAAAATGTGTGCTCCCACCTGAAAAAATTATGTTGTTATAAATTTTGTTAAAATTAATTTTCACTAATGTTGCATTCATTAACAGTGAAACAATGTTGAACCATACAGCTGTGAACCATGAGAAAGGAGACAAGTTGTATGGGGATCTGGGCATGGAGAAAACCCAACAGGTCCAAATACTCTATTGGTGGATATGATGCATCAAAGGCATTCTACAATTGGTTTCGAAAGAAGGTATAAAATGTAAAAATATGAAAGGATGAAAACCAGTGACATTGGGTCACGTATGCCTTTAAACTAGTAGATAAATTTGAGGAAGTTTGTCTTCAGCAATTTGGAATAAAAATAGTAATATTGAAAGCTAATAATTGTAGAATATAGTAATTACGGTTACCAAGAAAATACGGATGAAGGGTGTAGAGTGGAAGAACCACAAATTGACAATGAAACCCTCCCAAAGTTCCAAGAATGGAATAAGGAAACATAAAGTTACACATAAATGCACATTTTAGACATACTGTCAGCAGGAATATGAATTCTGTGATAGGATAAAAGAGGCTAGAGAAAATTTAAAAGATATTTTTAGATATGAAATATAAACAACATGATTATGTGTTGATTGATGAACCTAGATGTGGTTGTCAAAAGACGGGAAGATTCCAACAAGCTGGAATTTTATACAGAATTGGCATATCATATTTTCAAAGATTGCAGAAAGATAACTAAGTATAACAAACCTTATTTAGAGTTCAATGATTTCCATTCTCTATTTCTATGAGGGAGAAACAAGAACAATAAAGGTCTACCAAATTTTTTAAAGAAACATTTCATGGTAATTGTAGTAATGGGAAACTAGTAAAATTGCAAAAGTCAACAAGAAAAGCAATGAAACATTTATGCTATGAATTGAAGATAGTAAATTGAAATATAATCTGGTAGAAAAATTTCCAATCAACAGTGAGAGTAAGAAGATATTTTTGGATGAAATTCCGGATAAATTTTCAAATAAGGAAGTTAATTAATAAATAAAGATTAAACCATGTGTTACATCAAAATTGGTGAGAGTTAACACTGAAGCAATAACAAGTACTACTAATTTAAAACTATGTAAGACACATTACATCCCTGCTGGGAGTACCTGTCATGTGGGTCAAAAAGGAAGGATGGAAACTCCAAAGTAAGTATATATTTCTAAAAAAAAGTTATGAAATTGGAATTCTACAGAAATTTATTGGTCCTATTTTATCTGGCAATTAAACCATAACATAACGAAAAACATGGATTTGTAGTTCAATTCTTTCAAAGTTTACAGAAACAATAGTAAGTGGAAGAAAAACTCGAGAGAGCATGAATTGAGTTACAATATTGATATTTCCCTTTTTAAACTTAGATTCTACAAAAAGTTTGCTACAACCACCAAGAAAGAAAAATGCATAGAGTTGAAAATGGTCAATATAGCTTAAATAGTTAAAAGATTTCACTTAATCCTGTTTAATATTTGAAAGGTATGTGATACTAAGTAATTGTACAGAAGCAACAGAGGTTATAAGGTATGACTGAAAAAAAAAAATTAGACATAAGCAAAGTTATGCTGAGTTAGTATTAAGGTTTCTGCTGAAATATATGCGTTGATGGAGAACACCTAAAATTGAATTAGAAATTCTTCAAAAATAAATAAAATGTTAAGAAAAGGAGTTGAAAGAGGAATGTTTTTTAAAACGGTGAATACATTTTAAGTAATAAAATTTTTTAGCTATGAATAGGTTCTACAAGTGAAATGAATGCAACAGTACAGTAAGAAATTACCTTCGAGAAAAATTGCAAAATACTAAAAGATTGATAGATAATTAGAAATAACTGATAATTGCAAAAATAAAGGGTATATTACTAATGTTACATCTATAGAGCATAAATGATGGAAAATTTACCATAAAATTTCCTTAGGTCAGACATACAGATGACTCAAGTTAAGTTCAAGCTTTAAAATATGACATTTTTGAACTGATATGAGGAAAAAGTAATGAAAGACCCTCTGTGGAAGATGTTGCTAAAAGACAATGACCCCTAGTTATTAGAAAAAAATCTAAATCCTATGCCTAACTCAGAATAGAAATAGGAAGTTGATTGAGCAAAGAAACAAAAAAAGAAAAAGAAAAAAATATTGACCTAGTAATTGGTTGATGTAGAAACTGACGACTATAAAAATCGGTCAATGTGTGTAAGAGTGAAACTGTAAATTAAGGTAATAACTGACACAATTGATGAAAAAAAAATTCAAGTCAAAAGCGGAAATTGAGTATAGACCTTATTATGGAGCATGGTTATTACCATAAAAATTGAATGATGAAATCAATCAATTAGAAGGCACATGGAGTACATGCATGAACTGGGAAAAGGTAAGCATAACCTCTGCATATGATCAAGTTGTTTGTCTAATCCCCTGAAGTTTTAATGAAAAAGTATTTTTTGTGTTTAAGTAAAGCATGTAACAGGAATTGTACACTCCAATAAAAGGTGAAAGGACCATCAGAGAAATCACCAGAAGAATTCAAATTAGACCATGCTGCGTGAGAAAGAAGTCTCACCGAAAAACAGGGAATGATAAGCAGTTATGCTAAGTCGCACTGTACTACTATGAATCTTACATGGTCTTGCTAACAAGGAATTTATTATTAAAGTTAAGAATGTTATTGTGATTATCAATATATGAATATTATACTACTAATATGCATTGGTATCAATTGTGGATAGACAGGCATCGGAATAAAAGATTCTTCTAGATAGACTTCTTGCAATCAAGAAGGAAGAAAATCAACATCGAAAGTGTATTAGGAAGTAGAGTGAAAGAAGAGGAAGGTGCTAGTACTATGAAGAAACTGTTGGGAGTCGGGAGCAAAGATGAAGCAGGAATATTCATCATGATTTGAGAAATCAACATCAAAGTTGTAACACTGAGGATGATGTTCAGTTTTGGGAGGGAATATGTAATGTTCCTAAATTGTCGCTTTCTAAAATAGGCAGTCAAAGACTTTATGGGTCAAAGTGGATCCCAAAGAACATATAGATGGTGGATATATTTTAAATTAATAAAATAAAATAGAAATTAATGTGCAATAACTAGATTGAGATTTGAGATCTGGAAACCCAAACCATGAGGATGGATAAGGTTGTAATACTTTCTCGAACTTCTAGAAAGTCCTTCGAAGGAATAAAGAAAGATACTAAAAATTAGATTTCGAGATAAATATATAATTTCCAAAATAAAAAGGAAATTATTGGGAAGAGGTGGAATAAATCTGGAAAATAGAAAAAAATAGCTTTAAAAGTACCTTTATGGAAGAAACAAAGGGAAAGCCTAGGCAAAAGGGAATACAACATCCTGAATTAACTAGTCATAGTTAAGGGAAACAGGCTGGGGAAAGCATGCTTATATAAGCAGATTAAGGATAGACAAGGGGTTGTCTATCACTCGAGCAAATGATCTCTTCTCACGGGTGAGCTACGGAGAAAGAGCTCTATGGTTGGGAGGAAACTAGTCAAACCTATGTGGTATACACCATTAAATTGAATTGTTTTTTATTTATATTATGAATCTGTTAGGATTTATTAAAATATCAAGTAGTTGAATCTAAATTAATTCCTGTATATGATTTCGAGTTTATAGTTTTGAACTCAGATAAGTTAGATTTATAAAATTTGTAGTCAGTACATTGAACAGAAATAACTATAAGGAAAATAGTTATTCTGCATGGTTGTATAGACATATCCTGTAGAGGACCAACTCTCAGAATGTCTAAAACCCAGTATTGCGCTTAGATCTGAGGTTAGGTACCGTATAGTAAATAGACATTTATGTAAACACATTGTTTTAGTATTATGTTATCATATTGTACAGTTCATTGAAAATAATAAATTCTAACCAGAAATTAATATACAGAAATGATAAATGTGGATATCATATAGCAAGAGCTATGATGTAATACATATATAAATATTTCCTGTAATGTTTAGAAAAATATAATTCCAAACTGTACTTAAATATACAGAGGACATATACATGCATATATCTGAATGGTATTATTTACTAAAGGTTGAAAAAAATAGAATGGTTGGAAATAACCCATTCTGGTGATTAGTATGCCTATGGAAAGAAAATAGTAGGTCATATAGAGTCCAGTAATTTAAAGTAAAGAATTTCTAAGAAAATAAAGGTAGGACAACAAGAGTTACGTACTGTCAAAATATTGTTATCGTCTGCTCATTTTATATAGAAAAGAAAGTCTTCTCATTTACATGCAATTATAAACGAGGTCTATAGTCTACTTTAAGATGAAACAGAAATAACATTACATTTGAGAGGAAATAATGTATATTGCAATTACTTAAACATTTATAATAAAATAACCCACATGGTATCTTCTGACAGAGGCGTTGACAATTGTTAAAGGGATTACAATTGAAAAGAAATAAATAAATGCAGTGGCACAAAAAACACCATGTTCAATTGTCAATTATAAAACAGATATATATAGGACTCTCTGGTCTTTTATAAAAGGGAAAAAATTACAACTCTTGAGGGAAACATATTCATTGAATACATATGGAGAAACAATGATGAGCTGGTTAAGCTGTGAACATAAAAAAATCCAAGTATTATGATCAATAATTTAGGTATAGAGGACGTATTTTAAGAGAAAAAACATACGAGTTTTAATCATACATGCGTATGATGGAAAGGGAAAGTAATATCAAGAAATAATATCTAAATTTTAAAACTACAAAAGAAGATAAAGAAAAAAGTTTAAATACTCGTAGGACATAATAGTAATGTGGGAAATCACTAGTCAATTGTATATGTGATGGAAAATTTTTATTATTCATACATTGTGAGATTATGAAATTATTCAACTCTTTACTAGAAAAGAGCAAGGGCATTAAATGAGAAGATGGGATTCAACAAGTAAATAGAATAACATGACCAAGAAAAGTCATGTAAAATAACTGTAAATAGGACTCATATTTGATGATTTGAAAATGAGATTCTACATCAGAATCTTGGTAAAACGGAAAAATAGTAAAATTTTAATTAGCCCAAGAAATTCATGAAGAAGGAATGATACTACTTAGTTTATGAAATCAATTCAATCGGGAAACTACCATAGTGACAAAAATGTGATAAGTAAAATATTTTAATCATAGTTTTGAAACATACTATTAAAATCAACCCTGCATATGGTAAACTAATGGTTCATTAACTTACCAATTGGGCAGCCTACAGGCGTAGGAGTCGGCAGAGAGCTAAATAGGTGTTTCCGTGTTTCCAAATAGCTCTATGAGAGGATATTTGACAATTTGAGAGGATATTTGATATATCAATGATATCTTTAAGACTGCAAATCGAGTTTAACCAATAAAACTGTAGAAATAGAATCGAAGTACATAGAAAACTTCAAGTTCTGAGTACAAGATCGAATCAACTGAGATGTTGTGCCATTATATTCAGTTGATATGTTGTGTCATTTAATTCTGAGTTGAATTACTGTTAACGAAAAAGAGAAAACAAGTTCACTCGAACATAAGTTTCAAAATAATACTGTAAAATTGTTATAACTTTGTTGTTCTATGATAAACTAGACAAGAGAAAAGAGCTAACACTCTCTTCAATGTATTTTAGAAAAATTCATAGTACATTAACAAAAGAAGAACGTAGAATATATATATACTCATTTCATTATAGTGCGAATCCCTTCGCGGAATAGATAGGACATGGTTAAATATATTCATATGGGACTATTAGGAAGTAGACTTACTCAATACGAGAAAAATCAAGACTCATTTATGAACCAGATAACTTTCCCCTGAGTATAAACTGAAACTAAAGTGTTAGTACAACACCAAGACAAATAGTAGAAATATTTATTGTGAAGGAAAATTAAATTAAAGAAAAATAATGCGTTGAAGGAAGGAAGTTGAATAGAAAACTTGTAAATAAATGGAAAAACAGATTCGAGATGTAGAACCTTGTTACCATTCCATCCAGCGAAGGTGGCTATGTCTCTATTTGGAGTAGAGGCAGGATGGATAACCCCATCTGGAGCTAGGCATTCAAATGAGAATACAGTAACTAAAAACAAAAGTAGTTATACACTGTGAAACCCTAAAACTCAACTAGTGTTCTTCTGTCGTCCACGTGACAAGAGATCCATGTTGTCCCTCATATTGCTGCATTGCTATTTGGACGGAAATGCCATGTGAATTAGTACTTGTAAAAATTAATGCATTTGCATTCCAACTCACGCCGGGACAGACTTGTTCACAATTTCGATGGAATAGACCCAAGTAATTAAAATCAACTAGGTAGCGTAAAATAATTAGGGAATTAAATAATATAAAGTATGAAGGCCGTAATAAAATTAATCTCAGTCGACAGCTGAACCCAATCTTATTGATATCTCCCATTAACAGAAGACATTGTCCATAGTTGAGAATTATCACATGTAAGTGGATTGGATGATTAATTTGGATGGATACATAATTTTGAAATAATAAATTTAACTTCCCAAATGGCTATTCATGTGGATGAAGTGGGATATGAATATATGGGTATTTAAAACTTTATAGGTATGGTTAAAATTTTTATGCATATGAATATTATGTTCGTAGGAAGGAGCCTAACAATAAGTTATAAATACTATGAAGATATTAATACCAATGCTTAAATACGAATGGGATGTGGCATGAAATATACGTTTAATGTTATTAGTATACTTTTATGAAGTCAGAAAGGTAAAATCATAACTATTGTTACACAACTAAAGTAAAGCTAAGTAGGTTGGTCAACTAGAGAAAGTCTAATTGTTAGAGTGGAAGTGTTATCTATAACAAATTATGTTATAATATGTGTAAGTGTAAATAATTTTATACATGGTAATGAATTAAGGTAAATACGTTTAGACCTCTATCACTATGGTAAAAAGATAATGTGGAATTTTGTAGATGGAAGTAATTATTTTAAGGAATTCGGTTGTGGAGAGAAGTTCACGTTTATATTTGGCATGCAATGCAAAGACCCTTTCATATAGTAAAAAATAAATAAAAGGTCCCAGAAATTTTATCTCCATAGCTGGATAAAGGTAAAGATACCTCTATACTCCCTAGTATTAAGGGAAATAAAATGCAGAAGGACATTATCAGTAAAAGTTTTTAGGTTGCATTAATTTGTAGTTGCAAAACTTATCATCATTTTATATGCCATGTAAAGAAATAAAGTGAAGCATTTAATTATACTCATTATGTAAGAGAATTATTAAAGTTAAATAGAGTTTGACTTTATGTAGGTATGCATGTGGGAGTAATATGGTTAAAAAGATATAGAGTAGAGTATAGAGTGAAAGATATTAACTTAAAGGTTATTTCAACAATGGATGGGTTGGGTATAATTATCCATCATTAAATAGCTATATATATATATATAACCATTGTAATGGGAGAGATTAAACGTAAGGTGGTAAGAGTTGCCTAGAATCCTTATTTCCATAAATGGGAAAAAAAGAGGTATGTTTAAGAATACCTGGTCGACATGAATTAAGGAGAAGAAATCTCCTATTAGATGATAGATGTAACTGAATATGAAATATGATCTTATTAGTATATCAACATATTAAAGTAAAAAAATTTATGAGCGATACAAGAACATAAAAAAGGCAACCAATTATAGTAATAAGTTAGATATATTACTATAAATAGAAAATAAATATTTACGAAATGAGAGGTGTTACACATTCTATGGATGGCTAGTGGTTTCAAGAGTGGTGGCCTTGATGTCATCCATATTAGGATGGAGGGTTGTGGAAAAATATGTTAGCATTTGATATGCATGATGTTTCAAACTTAGGGGGATTCATATGGTTGTTGCAATCTTTCGTTGAGAATCACCATAGTAGCAGGGTAAATGGAGAAGTCATAAAATGATGACTATGGTGGTTGGTAGTCCACGATTCAAGGCACAAGAGAAGGGCGAAGGTGTAAAGAACAAAAGTAATTTTAAAACCATTTATCATCTAGAATATGTGTTCAAAGCTAACATCAAGACCTCTCCACTAGAAATTTCTCTAAAAGAGATTTACTACAGTGTGTGGAAGTCTGCAAATGACCTTCTGGATCAAAATTTATCAATTGTCAAAGTTAGGATCTTGAAATCCTAAGAAAGCTGAAATATCAAAGAAAGGCATATTGTGACCATGGGAGGACGAAATATCGGAAGTTTGGAGTCTGGGAACCTGATATTAGAAAGGCATGGGATATCATAATTTCAGACGATTGAGTGAAGTTCGAAATATTGGAAGCAGGAAGCCATCAAAAGATTGGAGGTTAGAGTAAGTTGGAACCTCAAAAGGTTTAGGCCATCAAATCTTCGAAGTTTCGTAAGTCCTTATAATTACAATTATTTGAAAGTATAGGGGTTTGGAAGGAAGCTAAAATACAAAGGAATTCGATGAAAAAGCAAACGACCAAGGGACCCTTTCTCTCTCCTCCAAGGAAACATGGAAGCAGATGATTGGCCTTGAGGAGTTGATGTGGAAGATGATGTGAGCATGACGTGGTTGTACAAATGACACGTGGAAGTCAAATTTAATAATTTTGGGTGGCCTAACGGGTGTGATTTCTAGGAAAGATAGTGCAGAAACTTAAAGAGGCTAGACTAGGGTTGTTTACAGTTCTGAAGCCATTGGAGCTACTATTAAAGCTATTTTGACCCCTGTAACATGATAATAACACCACTTTTCAGCATAATGAGAGAGGCCCAACCATTGGAAGCTAGACCAGGAGATGTAGCCTAGGAGGGGTGAACTTCTTCATCATTTTTTGTGTTGTTTTTACTGTTATGCTGATTTTGTCTCTTTTTTCTACAAAAAAGTGAACTATTAATTCATTTTTAGGTGTCTAATAATTTCACATAAGATGCTTAAAAACCTAATTAATGACTTGCAAATTTTAATGTAATCCTCAAGAATTTTCATATACAGATCACTCTATTTCGAATCCATCCAACAATCCAATTCAACCAAAACATCAAAACCACATAACACCATGGCTATCCATAAATGGAAAGGCAAGGCTCAAGAACATTGTCACAAATAGAAAAACCTGTGCCAATGATAGAAAGAGGACCAAGAACACAGATGAATAACCATGCATTCCAAATATAGCAAGGAAATCGTACATGAAAATAAATACATGTAAGTAAACTCGTTGTAGCTGCCTGATATTTCTCTTCCTTTCTTTATCTTTTATTCCTCTCTTCGTTCTTTTCCTTTCTTGATCCAATTCTAAAGTTCTCCAAGAAAAATCGAAGTGTCCAATATTGTGATAGAGAGAGAGAATAAAGAGATATTTATCCAAAACTAAATTGAGAAAATGGTACCCACTTATCCTAATAAGCCTTTTTATTAAAGAGGCCTCTATTTTCTTCATTTTCACCGATTTTCCTTCATTTTCCTCCTCACATGAAGCATGTGACCTTTCACCTTCCTTTTCTCCTAATTTCCATTATTTTCATAAATAAATTGCCAAAAGTGCCATTTTCCTTTCAAAATGCTTTGTCATTTCCTTTTCCAATTTCTTTAGCCATAATAATCGAAATGAACACCCAGACTAGGATTTTGTTTCCCAACATTCAACTTAGAATAAATGTCTCGTAACTATGGTTATTATTTTTCCTTTATCAACTTTTATTACATATAATTTTCACCAGGGTTGTTACATAACCCTCCCCCTTGATGGAACACTATCCTCGGCGTTCAATGAAAACTATAACCAATAAGACTACTGAAAGAAAAACATAATTCCCATAGAGATTTATAACTTATCTCTTTGTAGTATTTACAATGATCAACCTGCTGGGAAGAAAACCACGATGACGACCTAACAACATGACAACCATAATTACATGACACCCATACCTCTTATTGGAGTTTTATAACACATATCATGGAGATATCTACATTCATATACATATGTACATATTCCAAAACATCACATCATAACATATACCAAAAAGATATACAAAAACATATATCAAGGACATTCACTCAACCAATGAATACAAAAGGATACAGAGTCTATTACACCATTTTTTTGTCATATAACCATTTAAAATTAGATGGATCAAAATACACCATGTAAGACCAATTTTACAATCGTAAAATTGCTTTCATTATAATAAAAAATTTAATAAACCATAGTTTATTAAGTTATTTCTAGTCCAAATAGAAAACCCCATGAGGAATAATTAATTAAATCGTTATTTATTTGATCTCCTCGAAGAATAATTAATTAAACCATTGTTTAAATAATATTCCTGGTCATATTTAACCCAATTAATGAGAAATAATTAGACAAATCATTATTTATCTTATTATTCTCTAGGAATAATTAATTAAATTCCCTGTTAAATTTGACTGAATCATTTAGGAATAATAAAATAAATCATTATTTGTTAAATTATTCCTTAACCCCATCCTTGAAACAATAAATAATCATTTTTTTTTTTATTATTTCTAAATAAAGGGATTTAACCAATTTAAACTCCTTTTCCCTCCAACAAAATATAAAAGAATATTCCAAGCAGTTAGGTCTAGATCTTGGTTAGTAATATTTTACTATGCACCATTATCAAGGATAACTCAATATTTTGTTATAAATATGAGGTTTTTCCATTCATTTTTTACCTTTGATCCTTTTATCATGGTTAGAATTTGATCCTCTTATCATTGTCATATTTCTATTACTTTAATTTTCCCTTTTATTGAGCTCCTTTTGAGTTCTACACATGTTGGGTTTTCTACACCATTGAGAGAGATAAAATTTGAAACTGAAGCGTTGAGGACAACAAAGAACCCATACAATTGAGGGGTACTAGTAACATCATTATTTGTTCCCTTCTCAGGTATTAATATAACATAAAAATTATTTATAAATCTTGTCTTGTCATTTGGATATTTGGAGAAAGTCTTATTTCATTTCATTGTTTAGCTTCTTTATTTGCATAGATCTGGGTTTGTTTTGCATTTATTTCAACCATCTATTGAAGATCTAAAGAATTTAGACAACCATATTGGTTGTTAGGGTTGTTTGTCATCTGCAACTAAAATGATCTATTTTCATACACTTGTGTTAGGAATTCATTTTAACAATTGGCGACTCCGCTGGGTTTTATTCTGTTTACTGCATAATCATTTGCTTCAGTATTGTTGTAGCTGCTACAACACCCTCCAAAATTTTTCTCTCTTTACATTTTTGAGCCCCTATCCTTTTGAAAAAGAGAAGTCAGACCTAAATTCACCTTTTCAAAATCTCAAGTCGCTAAGTCACAAATATGGTTAACTCGTTTAAATTGCGACCCTGCAACCTTGCGACCCCTCTAGGTTGCAAAGTCACTAGGTCGCACATCAGTCTGAAACCAAACATCTGCGACCTTGCGACCCCGTGACCCCATGACCGCTTAGGTCACAAGGTTGCAAAGTCGTTAGGTCGCACATCTCATTAACACAACTCATTTGCGACCTTGCAACCCTCATTTATTTCCCACACGTGTGACCCCTTTGTATATAGAAGGGTCGTATAAGTCGCACTTGACCTGTGTGATAGAGAAAGAAAACACCTCTGACAAGCCAGCTAGAGTGCAATTTTCTCAGTTAAGTTGCCTAATCCTCCTACTGTTTCTTTTCTAAGATAATTGTTACTATTTCTCCCCCTTACCCTAACCTATTTTAACCCTGTTATGCTCTTAATCAAGCTCCCTGAAAATCTCTCTACAAACCTGCCCCTCCTTTATTTTTTTGAGATCATTAAGATCTATTGTAAAGCTTATCTACCCCTTCCCCCTTCAAGGAGCTTACCTAACTCACCAATGAATACTCCCATGACCATGGATGAAGATATTATGGGTGCCATGTGTGTTTTCTAAACCTTTTTCCGCCACATGTCTTCCAAGCCCTAGAGCGACGCCGCCACCTAGTGACCTCGGTCGCTAAGTCGCAGAGCCGCTAGGTCACATATGACGAAAAATTTAGAATGATGCGGCCCAACGACTCAGCAACCTTGCAACCTAGTCTCGAGTCGCTAAGTTTCCAAGTTGCACTTCCGTAAAGATCTTGATCATTGCGACCCAGCGACCCTGCAACCTAGCAACCTAGTCACAAGTCACCAGGTCGCTAAGTCACTCTTCTATGAAATTTCAAAGAAACGCAACCTGGCGACCGAGCGATGAAGTCGCAAGGTCGCCAGGTTGCATGTTAACCCACTTCCTTTAAAATGATTAAGAAGAGGTAGGAAAAACCCTCATATTTATAAATGATGGCATATGTCTTATTGTGGGATTGTTTTATGAACATGCGAGGGGACATTGAAGCTAAGCTAGAGTGTGTATCCATCTTGTTAGCCTCAGGTAACATGGGACCTCCAGCAGTTCACAAGATAAACAAAAGCCCAGAAATAGAAATCTCAGACGGGGAAGTACCTCACCCTCTTCCCCCTAATTATGGAGACACTGCCTGCATATTCGTCAAAGGGGAGAGTATGAGCTTGTACTAGGTGTATCAAGAGTTTACCAAGCCTGAATTTCCTGAAGACCTCCTAGACCGACAAGCATACATTCAGGTTAAGAGATCCAAGCTACACTACGTGGGGGCCCATCCATTGGTATTCCCATGTGCCAAGCTAATTTAATTGATCCTGCAGAGGTTTGACCCCAATATTTGGGTTATTCGGGACCATGCCGGGAAGTCCTTCGCATATCTTAATGGGAAAGATGCAAAGTTCTATTATGTGCTTCCCTCCCGAGAGTAGACCTTCACTGATGAATGGGCCACTACTCATGTAGTTCCCATATCAGAAACTTTGAAAGGATGGTGGGAAGATCCAAAAAATTTTCATATCAAGAAGGATCACGAATATCAGACAACAGGTCTTAGGAACACCTAGATGCCACATTTTTCAATGGCTCTGGGGTACCTCTGATGTACGCTATCACTGTGTACAGTACCCTCTTCAACTAGGCCAACATGATAGGAGTAGCCCTCAGGTCAAATATATTTGCGACACTGGCACCTAATGAAGGGTATGCGTCAAAATTTTACATGGCATCTTATCTCCTAGATGTAGTGTGCGCCATGTGCCACTTTGAGGGGTGGTCACATAACTGGGACATAGATAATGGTAGTACAATTCACAAATATCTAATGGTGTTTTGGGATTCCAGGTATAAGCAAGATATGGAGTCAATTGCAGGTAACTTCATCCCTGCCCTCTATGTGAAACTACTTGGAAAAGACCCCCCATGCATGTCTCAGTGAGCCATGGATACAATAACTCAGGTGGCCCACTAGTTTCCGAACACTGATAGTACCATCGTCTGAGTTTTTGGGTTGCTCAAGGCCCCTCATGCATTGGCCCGTTTCGTAATAGACAAGCTTCTCCTCCAAGAAACTTGTTATCAGAGGTCAAGCGGTTTCTCCAAAGTCCTCACTAAGGGTAAGAAGAAGCCATGGCCCACCCCGGTGCTCACCATCGGTGCCTACACAGTAAAGGATTTTATGGAAGTAGAAGTAGAAGCCAAATGGATCATGGTATTTTTTCTTTCTCCCTTGGCACACCGGACATATGATCCTGAGAGAATTATCCCCGCACACTACAAGTGGGCTAAATTCAAATGGAGTTACCAATATACTGATTTTCCGGCTAAAGATAGAATAAAGAATTGGTTCAACAAGGACAGAGAGGTTTCTCCAACAGAATGAAGTGATCAGGAGGAGCAGGACAACTATACTTTATAAGAAAGGGTTCATACATTGGGAGGAGCCTCAACCTCCAAAGCTAGGAACTTGAGGACTGGTACGGGCCATAACCCTTCCACCCAACAAAGAGAAAAGGAAGCCAAATCCAAACAAGAGGCTGAAGAAAGAGCAAGGGAAGAGGAGGCCAAATCTAAACAAGAGGCCGAGGAATAGCCAAGGGAAGAGGAGGAAAAATGAAAAAAGTAGCCGAAAGAAGAGCAAAGGAAGAATTGGGCAGAAGAAAATGGCAAGAAGAAGCAAGAGGAAGAAAAGGCAGAAGCTGAGCGCTTGTTGAAAATAGAGCAGGACAAAGAAGAAGTCGAGCACCGACTAAGAGAACAACACGACAAGGCGGAAGCAGAGTGCCAATTGCAAGAAGAGCAACATAGGGCTGAAACAGAACAAAAGAGGGAGGAAGAAAATAGGAAGTCAGAAGAAGATTCCTCCAAGGGCACACTACCTCCTGAGACAAAGAAGCAAACTAGATTGCCACACATCGAAGTACCTCAAACAACTCCTGCAGATAATGTGTGTTTTTCCCTCTCGGAATTGGGTACATCCTAAGATTTAGATGAGGGAGTGCTTGATCTCAGTAGACTCACTGACGATAAATTCATGCACAAGATCAAGCAGGAAAAGAGAAGATGTTTAGCACGAGACCCTGCTGCACCCCTTACAATTACTTCAAGGAAGGATATAGTCTTGGACACCAGGACCAATCCAGTCATGATCACATCATCCAGTACCGGTTTTGCAGCAGCCACCAAGGAGAACATGAGTAGGATGAGAAGAGAAATTCTATCCCTGCAGAATAAATTACAGGCCTCCGAACTCAAGACAGCTAAATCAGAACAAGAAAAGAGGGTGCTACAACAAGAGGTCTGATAACTTCAGGCTAGCGATGCCCCTACTAATGAAATATCACTAGCTTTACAGGGAGAGTTGGTCACTTTGGAGGCCACCATGAAATAGGTATATGAGGAATTGTTCACAATAAAACAAACCGTAGCACCACTAATGAAAGCACAGGTAGAAACCAAGAGAAGAAACACACAGCTAAGGGAAGCCTCTACTGCCTTGGAAAAGATATTGGAGTGGTCTAACAGGTATCCATAAGCTTCGGCCATGTTTCCTAGAAAGGATTGGATTGCCACCCATAATGACAAGGTTCAAATCCAAATAAAGGTACAATCCAAAGAGAAGCTCATCAAGGATCTTGAGAAAGTAATGTTTGCATATGAAAATCTGATTAGCAGCATCGAATCAATGGCCACAGTACACTACATCCCATCTCTCGGTGCATAGGGTGAAAAGAAAACATGGGAAAAGGTCTCCAAAGATATAAAAGCATTCTTACAACCCATAAGACTAGCCGTTGCCTCTCAAGACCTACCGGCATAAAGAGAAAACATGGTTCAAATCATCGTAACACCAGTCTGAATCTATATTGAATGGGTCTCCCTGTCAAATCTGATTACAACCAAGAGGGAAAATTTGATTCCAAATGCCCTCGAGTGTATTCATAGGTTGAGGGAGGATACACCTCAAGTTTCCCTGGTAGCTGCAGATTATCGGGCCTGGCAGAGTTATCTCAAAGCGCAGCAAATAGATGTTCCCGACCTTGCAATCACCCAACTACTCCCATGACCAAGTTACATATCGCAGCATATAGCAAGGGTAGAAGGTAGCAATAGCTAAGGGGTTGCAGGTCATAGTTATAACCTAGGTCGCAAGTCATAACGCATCCCAACGGTCAGGAAGGCAAAAATTCAGGGATATCGAAGGGTCAATTTTGTCCTATAAATATGGATCTTTATTTTCAAGGACTCCAAAGGAGTAGAGAATTGTATAGCATTGAATGCACTCTTTATGAATGAATACAAGGACTTGTTTTGATCCCACTCTTGGGTATCATGGGAGTTAATGTGTTAACACTGTGAATATTTTGTCTTATGTATCTGATGTCTTTCTAATTAAATCATCTGTGTCTTTACTTACATCATTTATATATTACAGCTCACTAAATGTTCTTAATGATGTTAGGTTGTTTATATAGAAAATGTTAAGAAACTTTGTTACTAACATTTATATCATCTCTACAAACCGCTTAAGGAAGTGAAGGGCACTCTAACCATAAAGAACTGTTTCTTCTGTGGTTCGAACAACCTTTTACAAGCATGACCCTGATGATGTGCTGCTAATAGCACTTCCTTGGCTACATGTTTTTTAACTCATCTTTCTATTCATATTGTTTTATGCTCATTGAGACTCATCAACCATTTGCATTGTACCATCGATATAATCGTGCGTTCACAGGTTTGTAGGGTTCGTTCGTGTCCGAGAAAAGGAGTATTCAGTAATAGCCGGGCCCACTCCCTGATCAGGATCCCTATCACAAACGGTTCAGATTCTGTTTGGGACTTTACACCCAGGAGATCCCTTACTATTGACTGGACATATTTTTGTGTCAACAAGTACCTAGGATTTATCTTCAGCTATTTTTAGCCTCTTAATGTTTTTTTACCTTTTATGCCCTAAAACAGTGAAAATTATAACTTCCTAATGTTTCTGGGTGTTTTCCGCAAGAGGTATTAGTCACGCAATAGATGGAAAAATTTTCTGCAACGTGCCGCCCATGATTCTTGGAACTACAGCTCACTCTTTCTAGCCAAGAACCTATGATTTCAGGATGAGGTCACACCTTCTGGGCCTAGAACTGTGATTTCAGCTGCAACCTTTTTCGGGATTTTTTATGTAACTTTTAGGGCTTTCTGCAAGCACTGTTTAGGGTTGTCTGACCTCTATCTCTGCCCATATTATCCTGGGATATGCTCATTTTTTATCTTTGAAGTAGGAACAAGCCCCTTAGGGTTTCATTACACTTCCACCCTTTTAGGATTGGTTTAGCTGAGAAGGTAGTCTGAGATTTCGTAACATCTTCATCCATTGTTTAGGGTCCGGTCTCTCTTTCTTTTAGATTCATTTTGATTGGTTATTATCTCATCCAAAACTCTCTCTTGGGTCTTTTTTTACCTCCCCCTTAGGGTCCCTCTAGTTTCCTTTAAGATTTTAACCTGTCGCCTGCCATTTTGCAGTAGTTTCCCTCTATTTTCTTGATGTTTTCTGCACCTCAATTCAGTAGATCAAAGTCATTATATACCTATCCTTTAGACCTTAGATATTTTGGTCACCTTGTGTGTTTCTAGTCAATTTTTCCTGCCTCTTAGAACAGTTGTTTGCGAACCCTTATTTTTGGGTTGAATTTATGCATCTTTAACTGTTTATGTTAGTGTCTTTTTAGCTTTATTTACAATTATACAACATATTTTCTTTTTATTTATACACAAACTTCTGGGCTCTATTAAAATTAACACACATATTTCACACACGCACACCTAAAGTGAAGAGCGCTTGGTTTACACCGCCAAGCCAAGACATAAACATCATAATTAATTTATCTACCCCTCTCTACCTTTATTTATCTATATTCATTATTGGGATACTTGTGTCTTGTGATTATTGCGCCCCCAAGGAATTTGTCCAATAGACTCCTAGGCCTTAATCCTCAGTTTCCATTATGAAGACTTACTCCACCTCGTATACATCAAGTCAGTCCTCCGCCGAGTCCCCATACCAGCTCTGATTCTGGTCCATCGGGCCCTCACTCTGATTCCAAGCCTGGTTCTCCTATATCTCATTCACCCACCATGTTAGGTGACAATGTAGGTACCAGTCCTGAAGCTAGTGTTAGTGTTGACCCTAAATATGGAGCTACTTATAGTGGAACCAGTACCAGAACCATTCTAGATACTCGCTTGCTATCTTTTATGGTAGGTTTGAGCTTCCCCTATTGCAACCAATTAATCAAAAAACCTATACACCATGATCCAGGTTGGCCTATTATGCCAACTAAGCTTCCTTCTGACATCCATAAGTTCGAAGGAATCACTGGAGAGGACCCTAATAATCATGTATGCTCCTTCCAAATGTGGTCTTTATCCAATTATATCACTGATTCTCCATCCATCTTCGGTTATTCTAGCATATCGTCACTGGAGACGCTACAAAGTGGTATGTCGACCAGGCCTCTGCCTCACATTGTAATTTTGCAACTCTTGCTAAAGTGTTTCTGTCCTACTTCTAGCTACCTCTCTGATATGATACCGGTACCGAGTTGTTGACCAAATTGTGTCAAAAATTTTCCACATGCCTTTCTGACCATGTCCAAGATGGTGTAGAAGGAGGAGCTTATGTCGATCTCCCACATTCGATGACCATGTCTATATGGATTGGTTTCTCAGAATGCTTTTTCCCTCTATTAGTAAATATCTCGCATCTCACTTTCCTTAGAAAGAGGAAGAATCTCTCCACATCACACTGAAATATGATTTCATATATGCCCAATCTGGTTATGTTATATCATTTTACCAAATCTTCCTAGGCCTGGTGGTTCCAACGCACTGGAGGCATCTCACACTGCCGATGGTATCATAGGATCTCTTTCACATCCGTATACTAATCCTCCCATGGGTTAAGGTTTTTGTCAGGGAGGTCCCAACTCCTCTAGCACTTATCCACTTCTCGGCAACATGTATCCATGACAAAGCACATTTTCCCCACTGCATCAACCGATGCGAGGGTCTGCGTTCTCTCAACCTATTTACCCCAATGTTTCTCAACCTCCTTTAGATCCTTATCGATAGGCTGATGCTCTAGCTCCTCCAGCATTAGCACCCCATCCTCCTATGCCTTCTCAACCTCTACCACAGCAGCCACCTCCCCCTCCGAGTCAAGTGTACACGTAGCATAGTACGACCAATCCTCCCAATTCCAAGAAAAAGAGGAAAGGAAACCAAAATTAACCCACGCAAGGTAATAAAGGGTGCCAAGGGAACCTACCAAATACTAAAAACCAACAATAGGTAAATCAACCCAAGTGGGACATGCCTCTTTGTATAAACAGGACTTGTTCTTTTTGTGGTGTATATGGCCGTTATACTCACGATTGTCCCCTTTTAACCCAAATTCATCAGTTATAGGAAGAAAAAGGAACATCTAGAGGACAATAAGCCATGGTTTTGGCTCCTCCAAATACTACGCGTGTTCAACCAGTCGTTTTTACTTATCAATTACCTCAACAAGGATATGTGGCCGCCCAACCTCCTTAAGGTCAGGCCACACCTCAACCCTCACATTCAGGTACCTATGATTACTGGATTCTCATGATGAATTCTGAATTAGTTAATACCACTCATTTTAACCTTCAAACTTCGTCGCGCCAATATGGAAAGCCACCTGCTTTGTCTGCAATTGAATCTCAAACCAAATTTTCCATATAGTCCACTTCAACACCAAATGGCCCTTTATAGATCACTCATCCATGGGCAGAGGTTATTCCCAAGATCCCCAAAGTATCGTTACACCTAACTGCTTCTTCTTTCAAATCTGCCCACAATTACAACATAATAGATGACTTGGCACAATCTCCTACTGCGATGTGAATGCTGGAAGTCCTCCAGTTGTGCCCTTCACAATGTAAATCTCTACTATCTTCTTTGGGCACTGTGGATCCTTCAGATGATCGTTTGATGGTATTTGATGTTTACAAGTCAGAACATTCCCCCTTACCTTCATCCATTGCCTTCCAAATAGCATTCAAGGTTTGTAATGCCCATGTCTCGCGATGTATCAATGACGAGGGCACATCCACCTCCGTGATGTATGCCTTTGTTTGGAATAAACTCAGACCACCTGAATTAGCCCCATCAACCATAACTTTATGTGCTTGGGAGGGTCACTCTTCTGAGCCCCTTCGCATGTACTGCAACTATCTTGTCACTCTTAAGGGAAAGACTATTTGTATTGACATTAATGTCACTAATGCCCCCTTGGATTAAAACATCCTTTTAGGTCGTAGCTATACCTATGCGATGGCTACTATCACATTTCAAGCTCATTGTAAGATGTTCTTTCCTCACAATGGAAATATTGTTACCATTGATCAGTTGACATACTATGAACCGAAGTCTGAGATCTCCCCCGAGTCTATCATATATTTGGTGGCCGATAAACAAGAAGCTCTTATTAGTGTTTTACCAGGAGCCTATAAATATTACACCTTACTTGTTTCCTTCCTTGCCCCCCCCCCCCTCTTGTCGCAGATCCTAGCTCATCGAATGTTTGCATGATGTAATCATCTCAGACTAAGCACAAGCAGTCTGGTTCAACCACATACAGGCTACGCCTACACAACCTGC
This sequence comes from Pinus albicaulis, assembly GCA_034641835.2. Classification (NCBI taxonomy): domain Eukaryota; kingdom Viridiplantae; phylum Streptophyta; class Pinopsida; order Pinales; family Pinaceae; genus Pinus; species Pinus albicaulis. The sequence continues at coordinate 409,003,280 of CM076578.1, read as the reverse complement.
TAGTGGCCCCTCTATGAAACCTATAGGGCCTTATTTTGATGGACCTTCTACCTCTGCTGGTGTCTCTTCCACTCCTTTTTAACTAGGAATGGCTCACCCTAGCCTTAATGATTTGGGAGCCATTCCGCCAGGCCATTACCCCTCCAGTCAGATATTATTTCTCGCTCCCCCCTTTGGAGTCTTTCTAGTGATTTTTATGGATATGTTGAGCCTTCCCAACTTGACCCTAGAGATCCCAGTCTGGTACATTTATCACCCAGGAAAAACCCACTTGGTCAGCTCAAACCTTATAGCTCTTTGACCCCAGTCCAACTGGTCGCCACAGCTCCTGCCTTTAATTTAGTGCCTCATCCACCTCAACAAGACTCTACTCCTATTGTGAAATCATCTGGTTAGGGGGGGGAATTTAGGAAGAAGGAACCTAAGGATAAGGTTTCCCAAACAACTTTGGCTCCTCCTAAGACTCCAAAGAAGTCACCTCTGTGCGCTTTGTGTGATGTTGTTGGCAATCCTATCCAAGATTTTCCTGAACATACTCTTTTTGAACTTATCGTCAACGAAACGTTTCCTGAATTCGATATCCCAGAGGTCCATGTTACATTACCCTATTCAACTACAAAACTAAAAATTTTGTGCATGAACCACCATTATGCTTTGTGTGATCTTTATGGCCACTATTCTCACCTCTATCACTGTCTCGACGATTTTTGCGACACCCTTCAGGTTTTCCATATGCTCGAGGCCAAACGTAGTGGAACCTGTACTCCTATACTCATGTGTTTAGCTCGGGGTGAACCAGAGAAAATTTCTCCACCCATTGTGATACCTCCACCCATTGTGATACCTCCCCCCAATGTTAAGATGAGAGATCCCTTGGCCAATATCCTCTATCCATCATCATCCATGAGATCCCTGGTAGAAAACCACTCAGGGGCATTCCTTTCTATTTCGACTAAATCTCCTTCAACGATCACCTTGGGTTCAACATAGATAGATGTTTCATATACTAGCTCTTCATCTACCCTCTGTAGCGATGTGTATGTGAACCATATCTATCATGATTATGTGTCAGTTAGCCCCACCACGTCATGTGCTACTTCTTCTTCTAGGTCCCCCCATATTTCATTCTGATGAAGAAATTATAGAAGCAATTACCACCCCTATATTTCCTTGGGACGATATGCACCACTATGCATACTTCCTCCCGCGGCAGTCCCATTACGAGTATGATGTGGAGTCTAAATAATTCATCTCAAATGAGCTCAATCGGCTTAGAAATCCCATTCCTGCACCCGATGCTTTCGAAGAAGAAAACATTCTTTTGGGGGAACATTGCGCCCCAGAATAAATTGAGGCCTAATTCAAGCTACTCAAAGAATTCCTTAATTTTTCCGCTAGGTCCTACCCAGAGATGCCCTAACTTGATCTAGCCATTGTCAAACACCATATGGACACATGGCCTGATGCCTACCCTATTCATCAGAAGTTGAGACACATTCCTCCGTCTCGACGAAAGGCTCTCAAAACTGCAATCGATAAGCTCAAGAAGGATTTTTGTTCCTAAACCGTTCTAAAAGAAACAGGAACCATTCGTTTTTGTATATAATTTCGTGACTTGAATAAAGCTTGTCTCCAAGACAACTTCCATACACCATGTATTGACCATATATTTAACAATTGTAAGGGGCATAGAAATTTTACTCATAGCATCTCCCATGGGTGTTTTATTTCTATCATGCATTGAGGTTACTTACATTGTCCATCATCTTCTCATCTGTTGTCTTGTGATGTTTTTCAGTTGGATCCTTCATCTACACTGTACATCGGTTATGCCGATGATGAAAGCCACTACTCACAGAATGTGACATTGGTAGCCTGGAGCATTTTTACCCCCATATATTGGTTAGTCCTTTCCAACGATGTATGTATTGGATCTACCACCAATAATCAGGCCGAATATGATGCAGTGATAGGTTTTTTATTCGATGCACTTAACCATCACATTATTCATCTTCATGTTCATTTATATTCCCTATTTTTTGTCAAACAATTGAATGGCATATATCGTGTGCATAAACCTATCCTTTTTAGAAGATATTTATGAGTGAAACTCTTAAAGCATGAATTTGAAACAATTACTTTAAGTCATGTACCTAGAGCCTAAAATCACTATGTAGATATCATTGCAAACAATATTCTAGATTGGCACTTATCACATGCATTTAACACAAGATAATAACCATAAACCAATGATGAGCGATATACTCGCCATATATAAAAATATGCATATCCATAATATGTGTCCACAAAATCATAATTTTTTTGGATTTCTCCACTCTTATACATTTGAAATGCCATGGCATGTTGCCCTTTTATTTTTGGGTGATTTGATACTTCATCCGAAAGCCTTTTCCCCAAGAAGAGCCACTTCACTACCACTCAAAATAAAATTTCTACGCTTGTTTCAATTGTACTTGGGGCACCACTTAGCCTTCATACTTGTCGATGCATGTGTTGATTTTTTCATGAGTAACCATCTTTTGTTCATGTTTTTATAATCCCCACCGAGCCTATTATGGGTGGAAGCATCATCAAGTCGCCCTTGCTTAGTGTTGAATAATCACACACCATTAACACACATAAAAATACACAACTTAATACCTAGACATAGTCATATTTTCTCATTATTAAAATAATGTAATATTACAATTAAATAGATGAGCATATTGTATCTCAAGATAGTGCGTTCTATATTGGACACTTTAATTGAGACAATTTCTCAACCATACACATACCAATCTAGGAGCTACCTAAAATAACTCCTAACTTAAAGGAACAACCGAATCTAGAGAGTTAGGCCTAAATTCCTAACTTTTAATATTTAATTTATTAATTTATTTTGGATTTATATTTTTTTATGAAAGAGGCTAACGTTCCCCCATTCAATGATAAATCAAAAATAAGAATGAGGAACCATCTTCCAAGTTCTCATTTTGATCCTAAAATACATTTCTTGAAAAACTGCCAAAGTTGGATGCAGAAAAATTGCATTCTAAAGAGACCATGAGTCAGCTGCATGTCTGATTCATCTTTGAATTTCTCTTGAAAACTCCATCATGTGCCAAGTTGAAAAACGATCCATGTATCCTTTGTGTGAAATCATCATGCTTTGTCCACTAACAAAATTTGATGAATTCCCACTCGCTGATGATGTCAAAAAACAACTCATTGTTACTTTTGTTGTGTTGAAAAATTCTAATTTCTCCTTTGTTGCCGACTACCGACTCGCGAATTTGTTGATGCCCACTGGCTGGTGAAGATGCCCACTGGCCTCTTTTGTTGGTTTTGTCAATAATTTTAGTCTAACAACCACTGTCAATTTCATTGACACTTTCCCCCCTTCAGGTGTAGGAGAGACAATCCTCTGGAAAGTATTCTTGAACGCCCCCCTTCAGGTGTAGGAGTGGTGCACTGGTGTACTCCCTTCTTAAACTGCATGAGAGTACCATATTATTTTCATTTTCAGGTGCACTAGGTGTGATTGTATTTGGTTGTAGAACTGATACGATATTTTGACTGTGGACGACCATTCCCAAGGATCAATCCATTCATAATTTATCTTCAGTCTGGCTGACTTTTATTGTTGGTTGCAGCATTTCTTTGATGAATGATTTGGCTTGCCACAATGGAAACAAGGATGGAGATCTAAACAAATATCTTCCATATGACCGGATCTTTGACAATGATGACATTTCAGTTTTACTACAACTTCGGGTTACGTGCATTTCTGTTTGTCTGCAATATTCTCAAAATGTGCTAAGGTGATTTGTTAAAGAAATCCCGCACTGAAGAGCTTAATGAATTTTGAATAATATGGGATATGAAATTTGGCGTCATCTTTGACATATCCTAAGCTTCGTTTATTTCTATTACTTTGAATTTATTCGCATGGATTGATGACTGGTTTGGAAGAAAGCTGAACTTGAACAACTTCGACACTCAAAGATTTTTGGATGAATGACTTAGAAACATATTGAGCTGTATGGTTCAAAGACTCGAAAGAATTACTCTTTTCTTGCAACTCATTTCTTTGTAGTTGTAACTCCAGTTGAAGGAACTCAATCATTTCATTTTTCTGTTGTAGATGCTGTGAAAGATCAATAAGAGTTTCTTTGTTGATTTGCACCATATCTTTAGAACTTGAGAGGATCAAATTGTGAATAATTTGTAATAACTAGATGTCTTGTGCCATGTGAGCTAGCTCTCTTGTCTTGAAGTGTCTCACTTGATTTCAACTTTTTTAGATTGAATGCGCTAGCTTGATGTTAATGACATGCTCACTTGCTTTGTTGCTTGAATAACATACTGGCTTGTACTGGCTCTCTTGATTGAGTTTATCACACTCACTTGCTTCAAAATTTTCTTCATCTCTTGCTTGGTGAAACTTGTTTCTCTTGTTTCAAGTTCACTGGAATTCATGCTCGCTTGTTGTAGATTTCAAATATTTTGATTTGAATAGTAGACTTACTTGCGTTGGAGTTGAACTCAGTCTCTTGATTTTATTCTTGCTGCAATGACCTTCATGTTGGCTCGCTTGATGTTATGAAATTTGTACTGACTTGATAGAACTTTCTTGAATGAATACTCATGCTCGCTTGCAAGAGACGAGAACCTAATTTTTGTTTGCTTTAGAGTTTAAAAGCTTGCACACTTGATGTACTCACTTGATTGTGCTTGAAAGGAAGGGTGTCGAACACTTGTCGAAAATGCACCCAAAAAAGCTTACAATGATTTGAATGACTCACTACAATGAATTCATTTTGAATTAATTTGACTCAATTCAAAACTTAGGTGTCAGTTTCAATCGAGAATGTACCCTTACAATTCAATTCAATTTGAATTTGATTACAAGTTCTTAAATTTATTTGTAAGAATGTTGATGTGGATTATGCTTTGAAATTCCTTAACTTCATTGTATTGAGTGAATTTGCTTGTTGAGGTCGAATTTTGATGTTGAAAACTTTGATTATTTGTTGTTGTGGCGCAAAAGCATGTGTTGAGTTCAATTATCCTTCCTTTCAGCTACTTCGTTACAGGTTTTATGCTTGCTTGCATTGAACTTTATGTTTGTGTGTTAAATGAGATCATTTATGTGTCAAACCTAGACAAAAATGAGAGGAAAACATCATGAAGCCATAAAAACACACGCCATCTGAAACATACACATGGTATACCTAAGATCCCCTTATTCAATTTCGGGCAGATCTAGGACACAATCATGAAAAAATGATATATTTATTGAGTATTGAGTACATAAGAAATCTCCACCTTCAAGTAATGAAAATGTGAAGTTGGCAACCCTTTGATGCAACTCTTCTTTGAAAACTTAATTGAATGTAGACTTACTCAACCTCCTAGAAGTAAAAATTTTACTTCAAAAATACACCTTATTTCTCCACAAATATTACAAATCCCTTATCACTCCAAAAAAAAAGTAATCACCTGTCTCTCTCTCTCTCTCTCTCTCTCTCTCTCTCTCTCTCTCTCTCTCTCTCTCTCTCTCTCTCTCTCTCTCTCTCTCTCTCTCTCTCTCTCTCTCTCTCTCTATATATATATATATATATATATAATATATATATATATATATATATATATATATATATATATATATATATACCTTATCTCTTCATTTAAATTACAAAATTTAAAATCACTTTATAAGAGTGATTTAAAAAAAAAATACTTTCTCAACTTTTCACACTTCAAAAAAAACTTTTCCAAATTTTCACACTACTTTTCCAACTTTTCACACTTCAGAAAGAACTTTACTTTCCAAAATTTTCACACTTCCACCTTAGACTGATGATTATAAAATGTAAAACACTTTACTTTCCCAAATTTTCACACTACTTTTCCAACCTTTCACACTTCCAAACATGAAGTTAATATATATATACAAAACTCATCTTAAAATTAAGTTAATGTATATATACAAAAATCATCTTAAAATTAGACTCTTAAAGCCTTGAGAAAATTCTTTTCCAATTTAAACTCTAGATATTGAAAAAAAAAGTTACAACATTTTTATATTTTTCTTTGCAGATCTTCCAGGAAGAATCGATAATAATAATCTTCAGGGAGTTCTTCACATGTATTCTGGCAATGGCTATGCAGGTGTAGAGAAATCTGACCTACAGAGGCACGTTTTCAAATATTGTAGCCTTCATTTGAGGTCATTGTGGAGAAGCTCAGATATCATATTTTTCTCTGAGTGAAATCGGTAAAAACACCAGAAGATGTCTATTCTGTTGTGAAAACACTCACAAATCTTTGTAGGAAAATTTCACAGGACACTGCAAATAAAATTTATTGTTTTGTCTTCTCTCACTTTTGAATGACTTATAACCATTGTTGAAGAGATGATAGATTGGTGCATGCTGAAAGCACACTGGAAATGGTTGCATTATCCGATTTCATGTCCTGCAATTGCATTTTCCGAAAAACTTCTGAACACTGTTTCATTTCCATACATATTTTGATTGAAGGAAGTGACCACCATATTTCATGGCTCTATACCTGCCAATTTAATTTTAAGAAACAATTATAGGGCTTCATTATAGTGCTCACTCTGCACATAATAAGAAATCATAGAATTCGATGAGACAATATCCCTCTATGATTGATGCATTAGAAGTAGGCTCAGCTCTGATGTCAAGCTACTTTTCAATGCAGCTCAGGGCCTCACACTGCTAAGGCAAATTCAAATGCAAGTACTCACAATGGCACTTTCTGGCTTCGACTGACTCACTTCTGGTGCTTTGTGGCTTTAGCTGGCTCACACTACTATGTGATTTTATTTCCTCTTAGTGAGATGCTGCAGTGAGCATAAAATACTTCCCTCTGGATTTATTTTCCATATAGATGTCTTTACTTTTGAATTTAGTATAAAGCCATGTTGAAAATCAAATTCAACGGAAAGAAATTCAAATGAAGATCTGAGTTCTATCAATGATTTTCTAAATCAATGTTCAACGCATGGTAGAAATATTTTTCATGGAAACGAGAAAGTTCATAAACAAGATAATGACCCTCATCAAATGATAGTAATCAAAATTCTCAAGGACACCTCACTTCTATTAATCACAAAGGAGTGGCTTATAAGAAGATTCAACTATAAGAGGATCTCAAGTTTTCTAGTTTTGTACATGAAAATCAGGGAGAAATGGAAAAGTGATCATTGCATTCATGGAGTTTTTCCAGAGTCACTTTTTGCTTCATGTTACATTATTCCATCCTTTCACACCTTTTCCATCTCTTGTGTAGCCCAGTTTGGCCTCCAGTCCCACTATCCCCCATCCCCTCATGATTCGAGTCAACCACTTCTCGGTCATCCACAATTCTTATGCTCTAACAAGGGAAGTCATTTTTTTGCTACTCAGTATCTCCCATACCATCCTTATCTCTTGTGTCAATCCATCAGTTGCTCTACTATGATCTCTCATGCCTTAGTTGAGGAGCCTCATTTCCTCACCTATGGTGAACCTGCTTCTATCAACACCAACACATTCATTCCAAAATATCGGTCGAGAGGATGGTGTATCTTGGCTCCAGCTTCCATTGGTGTTCAGTACCTCAGATCAGGAAAAGGGACTCCTTACTTCCCTTTCACGTGATTATTTCTCATTCGCTTCACATTAGCATGATCAAGATTCGTATACTTGATAGTTTAGTGATCCAACATATTGATCCAGTGATTCTCGGGTGTGTGTGAGATGTTTCAGACCTCGTGAGGATGTGACCTAACAGGTAGCCCTACACATGCTTGGATGATTCATTTTATTCTACAACCTCATATGCAGCTTCGTAGATTTGGTATGTTCGGCCTCAAATTATTGCAGTGCCTGTAGCGTACATTTATCACTTAGATGATCCATTCATATTTTCAGAGCCCTTTTATGTTTATCATGGTCTCTATGTTTGCTATTATATCTCATGTACTAATATATTGTTGTATTCAATCATGGTGGTAGTCCCAAGCGCAGTATATATGTGGGATCCATTATATTTTTGTCTAGCCCATGTTGGGGCCAGCATATCATGTAATTTATAGCTCAATCTCATTTTACTGGGTGAACAATTATTCTTTGTACTTTTTCATCTCGAGGTGCATAGGTATGCCTCCCTTGCCTCACTGAGAATAGGTACCCAAACATTTAATGAGACTTGTATCATTTGTAGGTATCACCCCCTCAAGGTTGTTGTCCTCTCTCGCTTCCCTTCGCCTACACATCTCTCTCTCTATGAATCCCCTTTAGTGTTTGTGAATTTGTTCTTACAATTTACTTCAGTCATACGATTAGCTCCTAACGCTCGCAAGTGGGGGGCAATATCTTACACTAATTTCTGGTCACCTAACCAATTTATAATTAGATGGATCGAAATACACCATGTAAGACCAATTTTACCATAGTAAAATTGCTTTCACTATAAGAAATAATTTAATAAACCATAGTTTATTAATTTATTTTTGGTCCAAATAGAAAACCCCACTAGGAATAATTAAATAAATACTTATGTATTTGATCTCCTATAGGAATAATTTATTAAACCATTGTTTAAATAATATTCCTAGTCATGTTTAACCCAATTAATGAGAAATAACTAGATAAATCATTATTTATCTTATTATTCTCTAGGAATAATTATTTAAATCATTATTTAATTAATATTCCTTCTTAAATTTGACTAAATAATCTAGGAATAATAAAATAAATCATTATTTGTTAAATTATTCCTTAACCCTATCCTTGAAATAATAAATAAATCATTGATTTGTTTATTATTTCTAAATAAATGGATTTGACCAATTTAAATTCCTTTTCCCTCTAACAAAATATAATAAAATATTCCAAGTAGTTAGATCTAGATTTTGGCTAATAATATTTATTTGCACCATTATCATCGATACTTTATTATTTTGTTATAAATAGGAGGGTTTTTCATTCATTATATATCGTTGATCATTTTATCATGGTCATACTTTGATCCTCTTATCATTGTCATACTTTGATTACTTTTATTTGTTTTTTTATTGAGCTCCCTTTGAGTTCTACACGTCGTAGGTTTTCTAAACCATTGAGAGAGAGGAAGATGAAAAATTGAGGAAATCCAAGAACCCATCCCATTGAGGGGGACTGGTAGCATCATTCTTTGTTCCCTTCCCATGTGTTAATCTAATATAAAATCTGTTTATAAATCTTTCCTTGTTCATTGGATATTTGGAGAAAATATTATTTCATTTTACTGGTTAAATACTTTATTTGCATAGATATGGGTTTGTTTTACATTTGTTTCGATCATCTATTGCATATCTAAAGAAGTTAGACAACCATCTTTGTTGTTATGTTTTTTTGTCATGTTTAGGTAAAGTGATCTCTTTTCGTACACTTGCCTTAAGAATTCATTCTAACATAGACCACATATGATCTTCCATCTATCATGTACCTTCATGAGGCCCAGATCTCTTCCACTGCTCTTTAACCTAATCGATTTCTCGGTTCCATAGCATGAACACCTTTCTCTGCAATATAGACTGAGGTTTCGTCTAGAATTCTCCATATGTCTCCACTTGTAATATATACCAGTTAATAAAATGATCAAAATAATGATACATGGATAACATCATGGAATTTCACTGTTGGAGACAGTGCAAGTCGATAGGCTACTAGTCCAATCATTTTAGAATCTTGAAAATTCCACAAAACAAAGGTGTTAGCCTTGCACATGATCCAATCCACAAAGAGCTCCACTTGGGATTGACATGTAATTACACATGTTCCCCAACCTCAAAATCCCAAAACAACTTTTTTCGATCTACATAGATTTTCTTCCTGTCATGTGTTTCCTTCAGATTCTTCTTGATTTCTTGCATTTCCCATTCCATTTCTCATAACATGTATGGTTCAATCAATATCCTCTTAACTGGATCACTCCAATTAATGGGATTATTAAAACTCCTCCGATACAGTGGCTTAAACATAATCATCCTTAGTGACTCTTTGTAACCATTGTTGTAAGAAAGCTCAAACAATGGAAGGTACTCCTCCCATCTCCTCTATTGTTGCATCAAATACATCAACAAAATTTCCTCCAATATGTTGTTGACCCTCTTTTTTTTCCCATGTGTCTGTGAATGATAATTTGTACTGAAGGCCAACTATATACCGGAACCTCCTAACAATTCCTTCCAAAAATTGGAAGCGAACTTTTCATCCCTTTCTGAAAAAATATGATGAACACCAAGCAATATGACCACATATCTAATGAACACCTGTGACACATCCCTAGCTAAATATGTAGTCTTCACTGGAATGTACTATGATACCTTAGTAAACATATCCAATAAAACCATAATGAAATAATGTTGTATAGATGTCCTCGCCAAACTTGTGATGAAATACATGGAAATGACATCCCATTTCCATTCTCGAATCAAAATTGGATGTAGTAATCCACCAAGATATTTACACTCTGAATTTACCCTCTAACGATCCAAAATCTAGCCACAAACTCCACCATATTCTTCTTCAAATTCAACCAATAGTAGAAGTTTTTTACTACTATCAATGTCTTTCGGTATCCTGGGTGACCTAAAAAATATTTCGCATGAAACTCTCTCAATATAATTTTCTTGAGCTCATTAATGTCTAGGACATATATCCTGTCCCTAAATTTGATCAAGCCATCTCTTGAGAGATGATAGTCCACATCCTGTGCACTTGTACCTACACCTGTACCTATACCACTACCTATACATGTAACTGTACTATACTATAACCTATGCATAAGGTCCATGTACCTGTTATATTTTTGACCCACTTGTAAGATATGATGTTGTAAGTTTGTCCCATAAGAACTCATAGTTGTTATATTATTCACCTATATCCGCCTCCTAAGAGCATATGCAACTCATTTTTCTTTACTGTTGATGTACCTCATCTCAAATTAAAACTTGTTGATTGTGGCCAACCATCTAGCTTGTTTGGAATTCAGATTCAGATGGTAAAATAAGTATGTCAACCCACTTTGATCACTCACTAGTGAAAACCTCCTGGCAAGAAGATAGTGCCTCCACATCTTCAATGCATGAATGATTGTTTCCAACTCAATATCATGCGTTGAATAGTTCTGCTCATTCTTATTCAATTTTTATGGCTCATTGCATACAATGATTCCTCCCTACATAAGAAATCTGCTAAGAGATCTCTTAAAAAAATCTGTACAAACTACACATTCTTCCCTCGAATTTGCAATATTTCACACAAGATAATTTTTGAACAACTTCTTCAAATGTTTAAAAAAAAATTCACATTCCTCTATCCATTAAAATTTATTACCTTTCCTCTGCAGGAATGTAATACGATATCCAATTAGGGAGAAGCTCCTAATGAACCTCCTATAATATCCCGCTAACCCCATAAATGATCTTACCTCATCCAAATTTCTAATAGTTTCCCACTCCATGATAACTATTATCTTCTCTGGATCCTCTGATATTCCCTCCTTGGATGCCACATGCCGCAAGTAATGTACATTTTTCTGAAAGAAACTGCATTTATTGAGCTTAAGTTATAGTTGATTCTCTCTCACAAATTTCAACATTGTTGCTAAAAGCTCAGCATACTCTTCCTCATTTTCACAATATATAAAGATGTCACCAATGAATATAATAACATTTTTTTAGAAATACGGACACAACACACTATTCATCAAGTACATAAAGGTAGCTGGAGAATTATTCGAACCAAATGGAACTATAACAAAGTTAGAATGCCCATACGTGGTACATAAAGATGTTATAGATGTGATATTCTTTAATGAATACCATATAATATCTGGATGTCCAATTAATATTCGAGAGCACTCATGCTCCCTTTAGATTATCCAACAAGTCATTAATCCTCGGAAAAAAATACATTTTTCTTGATGGGCACTGTTTGGTTCCAATTGACGATGTCAATTAGAGTTTAATTTAATGTCAACCCGGGAAGGTAAACTTAGAAGTGCTTATCTAGATCTAGAAAGATTCCTAATTTGTCCAAGATCTTAAATTCCCCTTACAAGAACATATTCATTAAGATCTCTTTCAATAACTAATCAAACCTAGATCTAATAATTGTATGAGGTCTTATAGTTCTCTTACAAGAACACTTTCAAATAAGACTCTTCCAATATTAAACATTTAACAAAGCTTAAAACCGAAACTAATCAAACCTAGATCTAACAATTTTCAAGATCCTAAGGTTCTCTTACAAGAACTCCTCAATTTTAGGATCTCCTACAATATTATAACATTTAACGAAAACTTAAAAGATGAAATGAAACAAACCTAAATCTAATAATTGTATGAGGGCTTACGTTTCTCTTACAAGAACAATTTCAAATAAGACTCTTCCAATATTAGAACATTTAACAAAACTTAAAAATTGAAATCAAACATAAACATAAATTAAGTTATACCTAAAATAAGCAAATAAGCATGCAAGTGAGGCCATGGGGGCCCTCCATAACTCCACAAGCACACCACTTCAAAGGAGACTCAGATGTAGAAGAAAAATTGAAGTATAATTCTTTATTTCAAAATATCCATTACAAACCAACTCTAAAGTTACAACTCTAAGCTTCTAAGATTACATACTCCAAAATTCTAAGATTACAAAAACTTCAAGATTACAAATGGAGGAGATTGTACTCCTATTTATACAATGGGATGATTAACAAGCTCATAATGATCATCCACTAATCTCTCTTTAGTTCCATACATCTCTCAACCATCTAGACACATAACCCCCTTTTGTCCTTGATCTTCTCCATGAGATCATGATCTTCTCCATGAGATGTATCTTCTCAAATTCGAATTTGATCATTCAAGGCCACATAAAGGTGTCTTGGAAGCTTCCTTGGAACCTACATATGTCACAAAAACAATCCACTTTCCATATATAAAGTAAAATATATTATTTTCTAATATTTAATCAATAATTTCTCTTAAAAATGATTAAAAATAAATAATGTTTGGAAAATATAAATGAGACCCATTAATGGTGAATAATAGGGAAAATGAAGTGACATGGTGGTGAATAATGAGTGATATAATGGAAGCATAGGTAAAAAATTTATGGTAATGAGTGATATTTGTATGAAATTTTGAAGCCCAAACATACTCCCCAACTGAATCTCTTGCATTTCCTCATGCAAGCTACTACAATGACTTATTTGATTTGATTCTTAGATGAGCTTCCTTTTACAAGATGTTTGGTTCTTGTGTAAAAAACATCTTTCAATCATGGAATTCCTTTTAACTTTGCACATCTTTCGATAACTTTTATTTTGCAAAGCATTTACATCTTTGAATGATTGGTTATTGTGTTACAATCATTATTTAATTTGTTGAGATCTCTTTTCAATGATTGGTTCTTGTGTTTACAATCATTATTCACTTTGTTGAGATCAATCATTTTAAGAATTCATTTAATATGCTCATCATTTTGTAGTAGTTTTTATTGTGGGAAGACTATGTGGGTTAAGATGTAATGTGAATGAGGAAAAAAATGAAGTGTGAAATTCCCCCTCCCCAATTGATGGTTTTTGGCAATTTTTTAATGAGAAAGGGAATAGTGAAATAGTGGAATATTTTCCAAATATCATCATTTTAGCATCTAAAAAGAATTTCAAGATTAAAGGTTAGAAACATCATACCTTAATTACCTACAGAAGTGGATGAATCATGCATGTTTATTTGTTGCAATTCTGATCTGAAGCTTCTTCTGCAAGTTGTGGATGAAAGACAGATCTGTACTGGTCAGACCGTCACAGATAGTCCGATGAATCCGATGAGTTTGCCGAATATGGCTGAAAAATATGGCTGAAAATGTATAAGGCTTGGAAGGTATACAAAATATAGAAGTTACATTTTCCCCTCCAACCTTATTTATTGACTTGTCCTCAAGTCATGACAAACTGAAAAATAATGAAAGGAAATCTGCTTCATCTGCTACAAAATATGGGTCTTCAAGTCTTCAACGGTCGATGGCATAAATATTACTATGTGATTAAATGTGCTGGTGTCAAACATAGCAAGAATTTGTTGGCTTAGTGGCCATTAATGAATGCCACTAGCCAACACGAGAGCTCCCACCATTTATTCCAATGGGAGTCAAGATGCCTAACACATCTTTGTAGGTACGAATAAGTTTGTTGTGGTCAAGTCTCCTACAAGATCCAACAAACAAGCGATATTAATGTACTCCCATTGTTCATTGGCAAGAGTACTTGCCATTAAGGCATGCAAGCCTCTAGGTGTTTTGACAAAGATAATTAGACTCTAGGACTTTAACTCAATAATATGTAGAAGCAGGGTTTTATTGGCAGAAGATGAAAATGGTAGGAAAAAGGAAATGGAAATGGAAAATGGCAAGAAGTTTGTAAGTAAAGTTCTTGGATTTTATTGATGAGTTAGGAATGGATTAAAGGAAATGCATGAAAAGAAGTAGATTTGACTGTATGATTGAAACTTGCTGGGAAAAAGGGATTTTGGCTTGCATTGAGGACTCATTGGGATTTACAATTTTACAAAGGGAAGAAAAGAATGGTTGTAATGAATATGGACTTACTCACATGATTCATCATAAAATTGATCTGTTGGAAGTCTAACTGTCGAAAAATTAGACTCCTTGAATGATCATCTGATTAACGCAAACCTGCAAAAACATGGCATTCACAAAACATAAATATATCCAAGAAAAAGTGATCAATTTCTACTTGGTTTATTTATGCAAAAATTAAACACCAATGAAACAAATTTAAATAAAATCAAATGTATAAGTTAGCCCAATTCTATGATTTTTTTACAAATCCATTTTAAAATTTGAAATCAGTATAATCAATTCCCTTCTTATGTAACTTTTGTAAATAAAATTCAATTTTGTTGCAATTATGCAAATCCCGAACATAGTCGAAATTGTTTCATGATGTGCGTCGAGGATATCAAATTTCACATGTCGTCGTCGATCTTGTATTTGCCAAAATCTGCATCATTTAAAACTTGCAAGATGTTAATAAAAATAAAAATAATAAAAAAAAATTCAAGAAGAAAACTAAATTTCCCTGTGTCATTACGTTTTGTGCTAATCGTGCAAATATTAAGCTTCCAGACTCCAAGAAGCAGTGCTGCTAAGTTTAAGGCAGTATAAAACTTTTTGGTAGTAGAAATAAAAGGCATAAATAATACTACTTCAAAACTTCTTCAAATCATCATCAAACAGATTTCAAACACTTCAGCAATACATCTACAAAGTCCTCTCAAATCTGCTTGAACAGGTCTTCTAAAGGTTGTTCCAACAAAGGCTTCAAGGTCTGCGCAAAGGATCTTCAAGCTGCTCCAAAACATCTGCTTTAAAAAAAACTTCTCAAAAACTGCTCAGAGAATGTCAAGTTTGTTGACGAGAAGATTCAAAGCTCCAAATGTTTGTTCATTAATTATTCAAGATTTTCTGTTGAAATGGATGGGTTTGACCAGCGTTGACTGGCCACTTATGATCTTGGAATCTGAAGGTAAATAGATTTTTCGTCATATTTTTACATTCTAGATTAAGTCCTCAACCTTCGTTTTGGCACACCTGTCACACGACATGTCAGAACATAAAGTCGTTACAGGAAGTTAGCAGAACCTGAAAATATGATAGAAGGAGTGTTTCAAGTCTACTCCCAACTTGGTCCAATATTTGCTTTAATTTAGCTCAAAATATGCTCATAGAATGATCCAATTCTGTTCTTCAAAATAAGATAAAAGTTTAGGTCCGATCTGCAAGAAACCCATAATATGAATTCAAATTTTGTCACAGTCCTAGCAGTCAGGGAGGTCGAAATTTTTAATTTGGACTTCACTTTCCTTTTACTATTGATAGCCTTTGAGCATTGTCACCAGTTGTACTTCTTGATTCTCAATTTCTGTTTTCTGTGCATTAATTTTTCAAAAACCGTTTTTTTTTCATGCTGTCATCAAAATAGTGTCCCAAAGAACCAAAATTTTCCCTCAAACCGTTAGGAATTCAAGGAAAATATTTCTGGGTTATGTAATTCATTCAGTTCTAACAAAAACCCATGTCTTCAGTTTTTTAAATTTTTCTTGGTTCTATCAAAAAATGCGTTTTAAAATCCGACATTTTGCAGAGGTTGCGTTTCTCTGTTACCTAATGACTGCATACAGTTTGGAAGTATTCATATGAAACACTTGCTCACTGTATTGCTCATAAATTCACCACGTAGCGTTGCAGATCAGTTTGGAGCTATTTTATTGAAAGTAAAAGGTTCAAGGATTTCTACTCTAAGGATCAAAGCAGAGATCTAATCATGCAATTTCTAACTGCTTCCTAAAAAAATCATTATCAAATATCTTAACGCAATCTTTTCCTCATTTCTCATGGATGGTGGACGATTTTGTGGCTACACAATTTCTGCGAGATCTTTTGGTATTAAATAATATTGCCTTATTTTGTGAACCAAATCAACTAATACGATTTCTTGTTCAAAATTTTGTTGATATGCGGCTTTGGAATGGCACTTTTATAATCCAATCGAACCATTTTGGGGGTAACATCATCGGTTGAACCCTGAATCGCAGTCCACCAAAGATGGAAGCGTTCTCAGCGTTAAGAAGATGATAGTGTTCTCACTTCTGTTTGGCAGCGTTCTCTATTAAGATGGAAGCATATACAACAAGAAGTTCTTACCCACGCTCACGTTCTCTGTGTATGCGTTGGCAGTGTTGGTAGCTTTCTAAACCTTGACTGCATTCCTCCACGGTGCGTTTAGAATCAGAATGGTGTTGAAAATAAATCAATCCAGGAGGCATGTGGTGATGCATATATTAACGTTCATTATATAAAAAAAATCATCTCCACAGGCTACGGCAAGGCTGCGCCAAGCATGGACAGAAACAATAAAGTGAGAAGAGAGCATTGTGATCCATTTCTATGTTTCTATGGTTTCAATAATTGCAAATGGATCTGAGTTCTATAGCTTCACACAGTGCCACAGATTTTAACCTTCTCCAAAAAATTCGAATTTGATTGCGCAAAATTCAAATGTAATATGGACCTCTTGTGAAGCCTGGAAATAATATCCAGGAGGAGACGAGGTGATGCTAGGATGTGCAAAGACACTACGAGAAATTCTGAAAATTGAATGCTGTCCTCTCCATCATACATGGTCACAACCTGCATTTCCTTCAACATTTTGTGCGTTCTTGCACACGGAGATATTGCGGTACCTTTCAAAATTTCAATTTTTCTCACGTGAAAATCATTCCACATGATGAATGAAACCCTTTGGAGATGTGATAAAATGATGATGAAAATATAAACCCTAATGTTTGAGATTTTAACATGTGAGCTTATTGATTCTTTCTTCAATTTCATTTGGTTTGTTCCTTGGAGGTATTTGGAGTTTATTTGATAATTGAATGAGTTAGTTTTTTGTTTTTTTGTTTTTTTTTTTTTTTTTTTAAACTAAAATCTAAAAAAAAAGGAATTTCAATCCTATTTCTAAAAATGGTTAGTTTTCAAAAGAATTTTTTTTTTAATAATAATAATATATATCATTTTAATAATAATATATATATATATATATATTATTATTATGTGATTTTTTTTTTTGTAAACTAAAACTTAAAAAGACTAAGTTTTATCTAAAATGTTTTTATTTTTTTTAAGACTATTTTTCGCTCATTTACAAAATTCTTTATTGTCATATCGCAAATCAATTTTCCAGCAAAAGAATTTTTATAAATCAATAGATTTTCTGATCTTCCTGATCGCACGAAGTGCGGGAAGAGAGCATACTAATCTGTTGATTTGTTTTTATTTATGCAGGTTAGCGTGGATGATAAAACATAATTAAGATTTGCGACAAAACCCTGCATTGTCTATACTCTTTCTGCAATGTATCATGGCCTCACTTGGTGGCCTGTTCCATTAAGTCTAGGTTTAAATCTGTTGGTGTGAGTTATTCTGTAATGACAAAGGTGTCTAGTAGAGGTGGGAAATAGGGTTGAAGGTGGTCCGCATTGAATACTGAGCTCGAAAGAATTGTTCCCTATAGCCTTGGTGATGGTGCAAGGCCCATATCGGAGAGGGTGAAGCCTGTGGTGGGGCTGAGTGAGAGACTCCTTCTACAAATGTAGCCACACTTTTTCACCCACCTAGAAGCGGTGTGGCATCTGATGTTGATCATGTTGTTGCTTATACTTAGCATTGGATCTGCCGATATGTCATGAACATGCTGGAAGATGCGCCGAATATGCTCATTGAAGTTGTTTTCTTTGTCAACTTAAGACTGGCCATGAGCCAAATTGCCTTGTGTAGCCACAAATGGCATGGCTATGTGAATGGGACATAATGGTTGTAACCCCAGGCCCACCTGAAAGGGGCTCTGTCTACTTGAGCTGTGGAGAGACTGGTTATAACTATGTTGTACATAGGAAAGGCTCTCATCCCATGTGCATGGATTCTTTGAATTATACATGCGAAAAATGTGTAAAATCATCATGTTGATGACCTGTGTCTGGCCATAAGTTTGGGGATGTAAAGTTATGGACTTGGTGAGCTTGATGTCCAGCATTGACCAGAGACTGGACCAAAATGTGTTGAGGAACCTACTATCCTGATTTGAGATGATAGACTATGGGATTCCAAAGTGCACCTAAGCTCGTTCAAGGAAGAGTTTAGCAATGGCTTTTTCTTTGATATTCTTCCTACAGGTTGACATAATGGCCATCTTTGAGAATCTGTCGATGACCATGAAAAAAAATTCATTTCCATGCTTTGTACAAGGAAGGCCTGACATGTAATTCATCGAGATGGATTCCCAAGGTCGACTAGGGGTAGGTAGCGAACTATGTAGGCCTTGCTTCTTGATGGTTGGTTTGGCAATGGAGCAAGCAGTGCAGGATTTGACGTACTTCCCAACGTTCTGTCAAAGATTCGACCAATAGAAATACCTCTGCATTATTACCACTATTTTCTCAACCCTGAAATTCCCAATGACTCGACTATTAAGTGTGCTTCCCAAATCATCTTGGCACGCTCACTTGAAAGAAAAAAAGGGTGTCCTAGGTGACATAGTGGTGCATCCTGTAGCTGAAAATTTGGAACTTTAATACCCTCCAAGGGTGTCTTGTATGTGTGGATGAATTCTGGATCACTCTTATAGAGAAGAAGCCAATCAGAAGTGCCCTGCCCACAAGAGTTGAGAACAGTGGTTACCACAATGATTGGTGATCGGCTGAGGTAGTGTGTAACATTATAGGTGCTTCCTTTCTTATACTTGATGTTCAAAAGAAATTGTTTCATATATGTGGACCACTTCTAATGATGATCGTTCTGCAACTTCCCTTGTGTCTGTATGAATTTCAGGGGTTGGTGGTATGTGTGGATGACTGTTTCCTTCCCCAAAATGTAATGCTTCCTTTGGCGGAATGCCTGTAGAATGGAATAGATTTATTTTTCATAAGTGGGATACTCACGGACTGTGTCCGACAAATTTTCACTGTGATATGCCATTGGATGCCCCTGTTGAGTAATAAATTCCCCAATAGCATATTCAGAGGCATATATATCCATCTCAAATGGTTCTTGCAAGTCTAGTAATGTGAGCACTATGGTAGAATAGAGGTGATGTTTCAATTATATGAACGCCTTTTGTTGAGATTCCGACCAAAATAATTTTTCTTTCTCTCCTCCCTTGGTGACTTGACTCAAGGGCCAAGTGATATGAGAGAATCCCAACATGAACCTATGGTAGAAATGAGAAATACCCAGAAAGTTGCGAAGCTTTTTTAGAGTGGTTGGGATTGGCCAATCCTGAATTACTTGGATCTTGGTTGGATCCACATGGACACCCCGTTCATCAATAATGTATCCCAGATACCAAACCTGGGTCATGCCAAAATTTCACTTCTCCAAATTGGCACACAACTTGTGTTTCCGCAGTGTTTGGAGGACCTTCAGATGTGGTGGAGGTGATCTTGCCAAGTACGGCTGAAGATGAGGATGTCATCCAAGTACACTAATACAAATGAGTTAGTGAATGGCCACAATATGTCATCCATCGGCCTCACGAAGGTTGTCGAAGCATTCATCAACCTAAAATGCATGAACTTCCATTCAAAATGGCCCTCCTTGGCTTTGAAGGGTTT